>JAQZBX010001054.1:0-90165 GCA_029593785.1 Cabassous unicinctus | reverse complement strand
AAAAAAAAAAAAAAAAGACCCACCCTGGGCCACACCTTAACTGAAGTAATCTAATCAAAAGGTCCTACTTACGTTGTCATATGTTTCACGACTTAATTTCTTCTTATGCTGCATAATATTCCGTTGTGTATATACTCCACAATTTGTTTATCCATTCATCAGTTGACGGACACCTGGGTTGTTTCCATCTTTTGGCTATCGTGAGTAATGCTGCTATGAACATCGGTGTGCAGATGTCTATTCTTGTCACTGCTCTCAGTTCTTCTGGGTATATACCTAGCAGTGGTATTGCCGGGTCCCATGACAAGTCTATATTCAACTTCCTTAGGAACTCCCAAACAGTCCTCCACAGTGATTGTACATTCATTCTACATTCCTGCCAACAGTGAGTACATCCACATCCTCTCCAACACTTCGTTTTCCAACTTTTTTTTTTTATTTATTTTTAATTTTTTTAATTTTTTTAAATTTTATATATATATATATTTTAAAGGTGCTTAGATTACCTCCAACTTTTTAATAGCTGCCAGTCTACTAGTTGTAAAATAATATCTCATTGTAGTTTTGATTTGCATTTCCCTAATCACTCATGATGTTGAACTTTTTTTTTCATGTGTTTCTTTGCCATTTGTATTTCTTCTTTGGACAGTTGTTTTCTCAAGGCTTTTGCCCATTAAAATTGGATAGCTTGTCTTTTTATTATTGAATTGTAAGATCTCCTTATATATCACGGATATTAAACCCTTATCAGACATGGGATTGCCAAATATTTTCTCCCATTGAGTTGGCTGCCTTTTCACCCTTTTGACAAAGTCCTTTGAGGTGCAAAAGTGTTGAATTTTGAGGAGGTCCCATTTATCTATTTTTCCTTTTGTTGCTCGTGCTTTGGGTGTAAGGTTTAAGAAACAGCTGCCTACCACAAGATCTTGAAAATGTTTTCCTACATTTTCTTCTAGGAGTTTTATGGTTGTTGTTTTTATATTTAAATTCTTGATCCATTTTGAGTTAATTTTTGTATAGGGTGTGAGATAGGGGTCCCCTTTCTTTCTTTTGGATATGGGCATCCAGTTCTCCCAGCACCATTTGTTGAATGGTGTTCTGGCCCATCTGGGTGAGCTTAATAGCCTTGTCAAAAATCGCTTGACTGTAGATGTGAGGGTCAATTTCTGAGTTCTCAATTCAGTTCCAGTGTTCAATCTGTCTGTCCTTATGCCAGTACCATGCTGCTTTTTTGTTTGTTTGTTTGTTTGTTTCTTTACCACTGTAGCTAAGTAATATGCTTTAAAGTCAGGAAGTAAGAGACCTCCAACTTTGTTCTTCATTTTTAAGACATTTTTGGCTATTTGGGGCCCCTTACCCTTCGAAATAAATTTGATTATTGGCTTTTTGATTCCTGCAATAAAGGCTGTTGGGATTTTTATTGGGATTTATTGAATCTGTAAATCAATTTGGGTAGAATTGACATCTTAACGATATTTAGTCTTCCAATCCATAAACACTGAATGTCCTTCCATTTATTTAAGTCTTCTTTGGTTTCTTTAGCAAAGCTTTGTAGTTTTCTGAAAACAGGTCCTTTATGTCCTTGGTTAAGTTTATTCCTAAATATTTGATTGTTTTAGTTGCTATTATAAATGGAATTTTTTTTCTGATTTCCTCCTCAGATGGCACATCAGTAGTGTATAGAAACGCAATTGATTTTTGTGTATTAACCTCGTATCCCGCCACTTTGCTGAACTCGTTTATTAATTCTAGTAGCTTTGTTGTGGATTTTTCAGGATTTTCTAGATATTGGATCATGTCATCAGCGAATAGTGAAAGTTTTACTTCTTCCTTTCTTATTTGGGTGCTTTTTATTTCTTTGTCTAACCCGATTGCTCTAGCTAGAACTTCTAGCACAGTATTGAATAATAGTGGTGACAGTGGGCATCCTTGTCTTGTTCCTGATCTCAGTGGGAAAACTTTCAGTCTTTCACCATTGAGTACAATGCTAGCTGTAGGTTTTTCATATATGCACTTTACCACATTGAGAAAGTTTCCTTCTATTCCTATCTTTTGGAGTGTTTTTTATCAAGAAAGGATGCTGTATTTTGTCAAATGTCTTTTTCTGCATCAATAGAGAGGATCATGTGATTTTTCTTCTTCATTTGTCAATGTGACTTATTATCCTAATTGATTTTCTTGTGTTGAACCACCCTTGCATACCTGGGATAAACCCCACTTGATAGTGGTGTATAATTTTTTTAATGTGCTTTTGGATTCTGTTTGCAAGTATTTTGTTGAGGATTTTTTGCATCTATATTCATCAGAGATATTGGTCTGTAATTTTCTTTTTTTGTAGTATTTTTACCTGGTTTTGTTATTAGGGTGATGTTGGCTTCATAGAATGAGTTTGGTAGCAGTCTTTCCTGTTCAATTTTTTTGGAAGAGCTTGGGCAAGATTGGTATTATAGCGACTTTGAGTGATTGGTAGAATTCACCTGTGAAGCCATCTGCTTTTCATCTTTGGGAGGTTTTTGATGACTGCTTCAATCTCTTCACTTGTGATTGGTTTGTTGACGTTTTCTATTTCTTCTAAAGTCAGTGTAGGTGGTTCGTGTGTTTCCAGGAATTTGTGTCTCATCTACATATTCTAGTTTTTTGGCATAGAGTTGTTCATAGTATCCTCTTATGATCTCTCTTATTTCTGTGGGGTCAGTGGTAATGTCCCCCCTCTCATTTCTAATTTTATTTATTTGTGCTTTCTCTCTTTTTTTCTTTGTCAGTCTAGCTAAGGGTTTGTCAATTTTGTTGATCTTCTCAAAGAACCAACTTTTGGTTTTGTTGATTCTTTCTATTGCTTTTTTGGTTCTCGATTTCATTTATTTCTGCTCTGATCTTTATTATTTCTTTCCTTCAGCTTGGTTTGGGATTAGTTTGCTGTTCTTTTTCTAGTTCTTCCAGGTGTGCAGTTAGATTATCAATTTTAGGTCTTTCTTCTTTTTTAGTGTAAGCATTGAGGGCTATAAATTTCCCTCTCAGCACTGCCTTTGTGGTGTCCCATAGGTTTTAATATGTTGTGCTCTAATTTTCATTCATCTGAAGATATTTGTTGAATTCTCTTGCAATTTCTTCTTTGACCTACTGATTTTTAAGAGTGTGTTGTTTAATCTCCATATATTTATGAATTTTCCCTTTTTCTGTCCATTATTGATTTCCGGCTTCATTCTGTTATGATCAGAGAAAGTGTTTTGTATAATTTCAATCTTTTTATATTTATTGAGACTTGTCTTGTGACCCAACATATGGTCGATCTTGGAGAAGGATCCATGAGCCCTTGAAAAGAATGTATATCCTCCTGTTTTGGGGTACAATGCTCTGTAGACGTCTGTTAGGTCTAGTTTGTTTATCATATTATTCAAGTTCTCTGTTTCTTTATTAATCCTCTGTCCAGATGTTCTATCCAATACTGAGAGTGGTGTACTGAAGTCTCCAACTATTATTGTAGAGACATCTATTTCTCCCTTCAGCTTTGCCAGTGTGTACCTCATGTATTTTAGGGTACTGAGGTTAGGTGCACAAATATTTAGAATAGTTATTTCTTCTTATTGAATTGCCCCTTTTATTAATATATAATGACTTTCTTCATCCCTTATAACAATTTTGCATTTAAAATCTATTTTGTCCAATATTAGTATCTCGACTCCAGCTCTTTTTTGGTTACTATTTGCATGGAATATCTTTTTCCAGTCTTTCATTTTTAACTTGGTTGTGTCCTTATGTTTGAGGTGAGTCTTTTCTAGACAACATATGATGTCTGTCTTTTGATTGGGGAGTTCAAGCCATTAACATTCAACGGTTTAACATTAAAGGCATTACTTATGTATTAGTCAGGGTTCTCTTGGGAAACAGAATCAACAGGAGATATCTGTCAATAATATGAGATTTTAAAGAGTCTCTCATGCGACGGTGGGGATGCACAAGTCCAGGTTCCACAGGCAGGCTGCAAACCAGGGCCTCCGATGAAAGTCCAATGAAGGTCCTTGATGAGTTTCTGGGAGAAGTTGGCTGTCCAACGACGAGCTGGGAAATTCTCTCTGAATGTTGAAATCACTTCCCCTTTTAAGGCATTCAAGTGATTGGATAAAAGCGTCACCCATTGCTGATGCAAACTCCCTGATTGATGCAGATGTAATCAGCCATCCATTCAGTAAACTCACTGGTGATCGAAGCCCATAAATGCTCTTGTATTACAATTAGCCCAGTGCTTGCTGGACCAAACACCTGGACACAATTACCTGGCCGAGTTGACACATTAGCCTAACCATCACAACTTACTTCATCCTTTTTGACCTTTGACTTTTTGTTGTCATATCATACTATAGTCTATCTTTTTACCCTTTCTAATATTCTTCATTTCTATACTCTTCTCCAAATCTCATGCCCTTGTTTTTTTCTTTCAGGTTGCAGCACTCTCTTTAGTATCTCTTGTAATTCTGGTCATTTGGCAACATATTCTATCAATTTTTGTTTGTCTGTGAAGACTTTGAACTCCCCTTCATTTTTGAAGGACAACTTTGCCAGATACAGAATTCTTGGCTGGCAGTTTTTCTCTTTCAATACCTTAAATACATCATATCACTTTCTTCTCTCCTCCATGGTTTCTGATGAGAGGTCGGCACTTAATCTCATGGAGTTTCCTTTGTATGTGATGCTTCGTATTTCTTTTACTACTTTCAAAATCGAAAGCAGTTTTGGTCCATGTAGTTTCCAGACTGGCCAGCAGATGGCGCTTGTTGGTACACCTTTCCACAGAGGTGGATCTCTCTTGGTTTTCCTTGGTTTTCATTTGGCTAGAGCTGAGATTCAAAGTGGGCTCCACTGGCCGAATTCACTGAAGAAAAGCCTCCGACTCCCTCTCCCTTTTCCCTTGTAACAGCTGGCAGGGAGAAAGACATCTGCTCTCTTGTCAGCTGCAATCAGCCAGGGGTTTTACCCCACTGAATACCTCGGGAGTGGAGGAGGGAAGCCCTTCCCAGCAGCCTGGAGGTTTAGTAACTCAGTTTGTTGGTTTGGCTTCAGCTCTCTGTCCCTCACTCTCCTGGGAGTTGTGAAGCACTGTCCTGGTCTGCTGAGCAGGTCCCTCGGGCAGCTTTTGGCTCTTTCCTTGTTGATTATCTGCCTAATTGACGTCATGTTCCCACAATCCCCCTACATATTGTTTTTTTTTTTTCACTAAAAGTGGGGCACACTAATAAACAAGCTGTCATTGGGATTGTGCTTGGCTGGAATTTGAAAAACTGACACCAGTACACTGGCATTTTAGTTTCCTTGGCTGCTTAAGCAAATACCATGTAATGGGTGGGCTTAAACAGTGGGAATTTTTTGGTTTATGCCTTTGAGGCCAGGAAAAGTCCAAATCAAGGCATCATGGAGGTGATGCTTTCTCTCCAAAGACTGTGGCATTCTGGGGCTGACGGCCAGTGATCCTTCGTCCTTAGCTTTTCTGTCACATGGCAGCCTCTCTTGGCCTCTCCTCTCTCTGCTGGGTTCCATTGATTTCAGCTTTGGCTGCTCCATCTGTGGCTCTCTCTCTTTGTCTGAATTTCATTCTGCTTATAAAAAACTCCATTAATAAGATTAAGATCCATCCTGATTGAGTTGGGTCACACCTTAACTGAAGTAACCTCATCAAAAAGCCCTACTTAAAATGGGTTCACACTCACAGGAATGGATTAAGTTTAAGAACATGTTTTTCTGGGGTACATATAGCTCAAAACCACTACACCAGGTTTAGCAAGGAGCAGCCTGCCCCCTAGTTGGCCATTTCTTTCCTAGACTCGTTTCCTTCTCTTTCCCTTTGCTCTAATCTTCTCTGCCTCTGCAATGCCAACTCTGACTCTGCCTGTCATCAAATGATTGATAGATTACTATTTTTCCAGTTTAAAAGTCAGGTTGCCTAAGCAATCATAATCCAGTTATAATTAATACCTGAATATCATCAGTTGCTAGTTTAAGTTCATGCTTTCTTATTGCTTTAGCAGAAGAAGACGCTGAAGCAAGGATTCATCTGCAAGTAGTTTGTTTGGGAGGTGATTTCCCTGGACACCCATAGAGAAGTGGGAAATTAAGATGGGAGCAAAGGTAGTCAAGAAGGGTGTGTTATTAAGCAAGTTACCATTGAGCTGAATCCGTCTGGGGCACTCTGGGAAACAGTGTAGACTTGCATGAGCCCAAATATGAGCCACACATGGATTTTTTTTTTTTTTCTTTGAGTTACTAGGGCCAGGGATCGAACCTGGGACCTCGTATGTGGGAAGCTGGCGCTCAACCACTGAGCCACATCCGCTCCCCTGAGTTGGTTTTTTTGTTTTTGGTTTTTTAGGAGGCACCGGGGACTGAACCTGGGACCTCCCATGCGGGAAGCAGGCACTCAACTGCTTGAGCCACATCCGCTTCCTACACACATGGAATTTTAAATTTTCTATGAACCACATTAAAAAAGTAAAAAGAAACAAGTAAAATTGATTTTAATAATATATTTAATTTAATATATTTTCATTCCAACAGGTAATCAATATGAAACTATGAAAGAGATATTTTACATTCTTTTCATACCAAGACTTCAAAATCTTGTCTGTATTTTACACTTAGAGCACTTTTCTAGTTTGGACTGGCCACATTTCAAGTACTCAATAGCCACATGTGGCCAGTAGCTACCATATTGTGAAGCATAACCGTAGAACATGAGCTTCTGAATTATCCTGCCCCGGGGACCAAGGGAACTGGGTTATTTATCTATCACCTCTCACCCATTGTTAAGGACAGACCCAAGGAGCATTCATTCTCTGTCACTTTCAGCTTACCCTGGGTGGGCAGAGTGAGCTCTGGAGGCCAAAGCCCTCAGGAGGAATGAAACAGGTGCTGGCATTTGGAAGTTGGTGGACATGCTTAGAAATGCTAAGTGCTGAGGGAATATGGGCAGGGCACTGACAGTGTCTGCCACATTCATTTATGCCTCAAATCCCTGAAAAGTGCGTACTATTATGCTCATTTTACAAACGAAGAAACTGAAGCTTGAAGAAGTAAGTTAACTTGCCTGAGCCCTCAGAGCTAAAACATTGGTGGACCCAGAATTAAGCTTAGATATGATCTTACCACAAAGCCGTTCGGCTAAGTTGTCTAATTTGATCTTCCCAACAATCCTTTATGGCAGGGAAGGTTTGCTACATCTCGTTTATATTCAAGTTATCTCAGGTAAGGAGAGGTTTAGGATCTTGTCTCAGGTTACATGGCTAAGAAAGTACAAAGCCAGGACTGGAACCAAGTCTTCTCACGCTAACCCAGTACCCTTTGAGGAGTCCAGAGTGTTGCAATTTCGTTCTAGATTTATCGGGGAGAAGTAGGGGGCAGGAGGAGTGCTGCAGATCCATATCAAAGGATCATAGTTATCCCAAGGAGGGCCCCGGAAATGCAGGGAGGGCTTTGCTGAGGGCAGGGGTTGGGGGATGGGAGAAGCAGCAGCCAGGCTGTGTGGACTGACTTCCCCAAACTTTTTGCCCTGACTGAGACCCACCCAGCAGCTTCTAGCTTCTCACAATGACTTGGGGTTGGCTTGTCCCAAAATCCCTCTGCAGGTGTGACTGAGTCCCTGCTATTTCTTGGGGTGATTCCTACCTGGGAAACCAAAAGTAGATATTATACATCTTTTTTTTTTTTTTTTTTTAAGCACTGATCCCTCTGAGAATTTAATAGAAGCTATAGATCTTCTCCCCAGAAAAATACACCTACTCATACTGAAAAAAAAAAAGTGGTTCATTCCATTTCCGTGGTGCTCTCAGATCTCTGAGGCCCATATCAGAAACGCTTGCTCTATGAGGCTTCCTGTTTCTGGTCTCTGGGCCCCTCCCACATTCGTGCTGAGGGGAGAAAACAGTTTAGTGGGTGTTTTCCTCTAACTGTGGGTCATGAGTTCAAGAGTACTGCAGTCTTTGGTCCCTTTCCAGCCTCGCTCTCACTGCTCCCAGGATTCCTGGAAAGCTCTGGGAATTAGCATGTGCTCCAGGGGCTGGGAGTGGTGCCATTCTCTGGAACTGATGCTGTTGTCTTGGCTCTTCCTGGTGACCAGCATTCAAGGTACTTTCCACAGGCACAGTCAGATGGAAAAGGGGCTATGGGATGTGGCTCAGCCCTGGCGGTGGGTTTTGGTCTCCAGGTAGCAGGGCTGTGGTGAGATTGGGGAGCCTTCCTTGGCCTTAAAGAATTGGGCTCTATTTCTTTTCCCAAGGGAACATGATAAAAAACGGGACCCTGGGATGATGGGAACATAGGCCCTTCATATTTAGTCCCATGGACGGTGGTCTGTGAAGTTGTGGGAAAGTTTTGCATTTTGAGCAGAGAGGAAGCTCTGTTCCTCTGCCACTATTTACATGCAGACACACTATACTCTCTTAGACATTCTTTGAGACATCTGTTTATGTAAGGAGTTGTATCCTGAGCCTTAGTAAATGATGTCCCAAAAGTGGATCAAAATGGCGGGAAAGAAAACTTGGAAAGGATTGCTCTTTCCAGGCACAGGGTCTCTGAATGGGGGTCTGAAGAGAGGCCTGATGCGCCTCAGCAAAAAGGAACCCCTAACCATCTGGTTGTTAAGAGTTAAAGGTCCACTCTTCAGCCAAGGACTGTTCTGATCTCTCGTGTGCCCAGCGATTGGGAAGACTTTCCTTTTTCTGTTACAGCTACCCAACCTTCTTTCCCTATCCAGCATCTGTCTTCCCAGGTCAGCTGAGAAGCAGGAGTTGAGCTTTTGCCTCTCTCCCTATTCCCCCAAATAAATGATCAAACGTAGGGAAGGTACACAGCATCATGAGATTACGATCAAATGTAATTTGGGGGAGATGAGATCGTGGCCTCTGGCCACGCATGCAGGGCCTCACAGGCAGTACTTTGGGTCTGGTTCATGACTGTGTAGAGCTCGAGACAGGATGTTTTCAGGGTACTTGGAGTTGTAAGCAGTTTTGTAGGGATGACTCAAGTTATAGAGCACTCGTATGACTTGGGAGTGGGGCCTGAAGTGAAGTGTTAATCTAACTGTTGGGAAAGATAGAGCCACCAAGAGGACTGGAATGTTTTAGAATTTTCTCTAGACGTGTTGAGAACACCCTGAGAGTTGTTCTGATGTTCCCTTTCCTAAGGCCTCGTTCTAGTCATTTATTTTCCTTTGTTGAAACAGGCCAACAGCACACAGCTGCTTATGTTATCCTTTGACTTGCTGACATTGATTTTCACTGGCTTAGCATCATCCATTTTTATAACTTAAGTTAATAAAATAAAAATTATTAAGCATGTACTGTGTGTCAGCATTGTGCTAGGCGTTTCATATGTTATCTTATTTGATTTTCTAAGAAATTAGTGAGGTGACTACCATTATCTCCAGTTTTGTTTTTTTTTTAAAAAGAAGAGAATACCATCTCTCAGAGAGATTAAGACATTCTCCTAAGGGTACACACGTCTAACTCCCAAACTGTGTGAATGTGGTCATGCTCTCCTGAGACCAAGTACAGGGAAATTCGATGGAGATCGGTGTGTCTAAATCTCTTCATGAATAGAGTATACCTACAGATGGGCATCTTCTCTCCAGTTTATGATTTTGCCCCTACTAACCACATTCTGCTATACTGAACTTTGCTGTCTGCCTCAAAGGATGCATCTTTTCTCTTCTCTGTAGATCTCCATATATGCCTTTCCTTCTGCCTGGAATTCTTTGCATCCTCCTCTCCCCCTGCCTCTCCATTAGGCTTCTGTTTTGATGTGAATTCCTCCTGGAAACCTCAGAACTTTCCCTGAGATTAAGGTTGGTGAATAGCTTGTTTGTTTCCTTGAGCTCCACGACGACAGGGACCGTGTCCAGTGTTGCATTGCTGAACCTAGCACTATGTTCCTGCAACATAGTTGGTGCTCAATAAATAATTGCTAGATAAATGAATGAATGACTTTAAAGACCTTCCTCTGGGGCTATACATTAAGATCTTCCTGGAGGTTCAATTTTTCTCTCCTCTGTGGTAAGGGGTGCTTCTGCAGAAAAGTTTGAGAAACACTCTTAGATCACCTCCTTCCTTCCCTTCCCACGTGATTGTTCTGGTTTCAGGGCAATGATTCAGGTACTCTCCACCATGAGGCAACTTCCTGGTCCCCCACAGCACTGAGCAGGGTGCAGTGGAAGCAGCATTGGTCTGGGAATCAGAAGACCTGTATTCTATCTGGGTCCCATGCTGTGGGACTCTGTAAATCATATAAGCTCCCTGAGCCTCGTCTCCCTCAACTCTATAATGGGTATAATACTATGCACCTTGCTTCTTCAAGGGGTACTATTAAGGTCAAATTAAATAAAGAATAAGAATTTGCTTTGCAGACACACACAATCTGAGACTGACAAGAGCCTGGGAGGGGCATACGTGTGCTGCAAAGCCTGACTAGCTCTCCTGAGCCCCAGACCTGCATTCCTAACCGACTGTGAGACCTCTCCTCTAGGTCCCCCAACACAAACCCAAGTCTTAACTCATCATCTTTGTTCTGGCTATCTAGCAAACCACCACAACACAGTGACTTAAAAATAATATTTATCTTGCCCACGAATCTGGGTGTGGACTGGGCTCAGTACTTTTTGCTTGGGGTTTCTCCTGTGCTTGCAGGCAGGTCATGGGTTGGGGGTGGGAGGGACCTCAGGCATCTCGAAGGCCTCTTCGCTCACACTTGTGCCTGGACTGGTTAAGACTCAAACAGCTAGGGCTCCTCCAGTCAGTCTCTCTCTGTCTCGCTCTCTCTGCCTGTCTCTCCATATATATATATATAGAGAGAGAGAGAGAGAGAAAGAGTCTTTCCACTCAGTCTCTACACATGCTGGCCTCAGGGCTTCTTGCATGGCCGCTGAAACGTCCCAGAGTGAGTGTTCCAAGAGAAGCTGGCAAAGCTGCATGGCCTTTTCTAACCCAGATTTGGACGTCATACAGTGTCACTTCTGTTGCATTCTAGTCATCCAGGCAGTTACCTAGGCCTATCACGTTCAAAAGGTGGGGATGTAGACTCCACCTTTGATGGAAGGAGTGTCAAGAAATTTGCAGGCATTTTGAAAAGCTACTATAACCTTCCCTCTCCTCAAACCTGCGGCTCTGCTCCTCCATGTTTGCAGTCTCAATAAATGGCCTTTCCATTTGTCCAATTGCTCAAGCCAGAATCTTAGGAACATCTTCAACTCCTTCCTTTTCCTTTTTCTTGACATCTAAGGATTAAGTCCTATTAATTCTACCTTCAAAAATATCTCACAAATATGTCCAATACCATTTACCTCCACTGTACCATTCCTAGATCAAGCTACCATTTTCTCTTATCCAGGTACCACAGTAGCCTCCTGTCCTGTCTTTCCCCTCATTCTTCCCTGTCTAACCTAGTCTTCACCTGCCATCTGACTGAATTTTCTAAAATGGTAGTCTGTTTATTTTACTCTTCTGCTTAAAACTCTTCGAGTCACTGTAGCAAATGAGAGAGAGAGTTGACAACAGAAACTCTGAGGATTAAGTTCAAATATGGCCACTTTCTGCCCTCCCCTAAACTATTTTTCACTTCCTTGACTGACACGTGCTTTAATTTTCTTTGTTGTCTTTAGGCGTTTGATGCTATTTTACTTTTGTTCTCTGCTTGCTTTACTCCCAGCCCCCATCTTTCCCTGGCTAATTCCTACTTATACTTTTGAGTCCTAGCTTAGACCACACTTTATATGGAAGCCATTCCTTAAGGGAAGGAGCTCTATCTTACTCACTATTGTATGCACAGTTCCTACCACAAAACCTAGCACATAGTAGGTGCTAAGTAAATATTTATTAGGTGAATGAACTGATGTATGCATGTATGTGTATATATGTATGTATGGACGGATGGATGGATGGATGGATGGGCGGAAGGGTGAATGGTGGGAGGGAAGGATGAGACATTGTTTCAGCCAAGCTGCCATCTCACAGTAGCCTTGTTGGCCCTGATAAATTCTTTCTATCATTTTGCGCAGAAGCTATTTCAAGCCTTCACCCTTACCCTTAATCCTCCTCACCTCAGTCTTCTGTTTTCTCAACGAAGAACTTTCCTCCTTCTTCACTGAAGGAGTAGGTACTGAGATCATTAGGCTTGAAGCTCCTCAACTTCCTGAGTACTCTCTCCAAACTAGAAACTCCTCTCCGTCACCAACCCTCTTCTCTTCTGCCTCAGAGGATGAGGTACCCCCCCACCAGCCAAGATGTGTGCCTTTACCTCTGTTCTTAACCTCCTCCAGCCCAGTCCAGCAGATCACCCCCTTCTTTCCTACGTCTTCAACTTCTCCACTGACTCCTTCCCTTGGCCAATTGATAGCTTAACTCTTTTCCCTTCTTAAATAAAAATGAAAACAAAGCAATGCTCTCTTTACCTTTCATGCCCCTTTAGTCATTGCCCTATCATTTTCCTTCCCATTCACACTTAAGTTTCTTAAAAGAATAGTTTGCTTTATTGTCTCTCTTTCCACAATTTCATTTAGTCCTTGTATTAGTCAGCGTTCTCTCGGGAAACAGAATCAACAGGAGATATCTATCAATAACATGAGATTTTAAAAGTGTCTCTCACGCGACAGTGGGGATGCACAAGTCCAGGTTCCGCAGGCAGGCTGCAAACCAGGGTCTCCGATGAAAGTCCGATGAAATGTCCTTGATGAGTTTCTGGAAGAAGTTGGCTGTCCAAGGACGAGCTGGGAAATTCTCTCTGAATGTTGAAATCACTTCCCTTTTTAAGGCATTCAAGTGATTGGATAAAAGCGTCACCCATTGCTGATGCAATCTCCCTGATTGATGCAGATGTAACCAGCCATCCATGCAGTAAACTCACTGGTGATCAAAGTCCATAAATGCTCTTGTATTACAATTAGCCCAGTGCTTGCTGGACCAAACACCTGGACACAATTACCTGGCTGAGTTGACACATTAGCCTAACTATCACAGTCCTTGACCCATTGCCCACTGGCCCACTGAACTCATTCTTCCCATCTTGGGAAATGGTACTAGGTTCACTTTCTCACCCAAGACACATATCTAGGATCTTGTTATCTATTGCCAAATTACTTCCTGAAAGGGTTTGTAAAGGCTTGTTAATATCTGATCCCAACAAAGAGCTCCAGGTAACTCCATATAAGTATCTTGAAAACGTTTCTTGTTTTCTCCTTTAAGAGTTTTACTACAAACCATGTGGCTTGTGTTTAAAGTAGTAAGAACTTTCTCTTTTGATCCTCTTTCTCTTTGGTATGAAACCATGGCTCCTTTGATCTTATTTTTTTCCTTTTATTTCTGCTTTTCTACAGACAAGAAACATGGGTGGGCACAGCCAGGATCTGCTTATTTTTCTATTGTAAACTACAGTTAATCGCAGTTACTTTATCCTGAGTATTCAGATCTATCCCCATCAACTGCTTCCTATTAGAATTAAATAAAAATAGTATTCCTCAAGGATGCCTCCCTTACTTTCTAAAAGATGGAATTATTAGGAAAGTAAATCAAGATTTTATCAGCTTCCTTTAAAAATGGAAAAATACTAAATATATTATACATTAGGAAAATATAAATCTCCACTAAAATATGCCAACAATCCTCCTTTCATCTTGTATCTTCTAGCTATCATCTTTTCTTTCTCCTTGCTTTAACCAATCTAATTTTTTAAAAGCCTGTAGCTTATACAATTTGGGGCACCATGAAGGAAAGGAAGAAAGCTGCAAATACAAATAGGAACAAAAGCAAATCTAGATAGGATGGTGTATTAGTTAGCCAAAGGGATGCTGACGCAAAGTACCAGAAATCTGGGTATTTATTTGGGAGAGAAGCTTATAGTTACAAGGCCCTAAAGAGTCCAACTCAAGGTACCATAAGAGGTATTTTCTCACCAAAACCTGTTGCCATGTGTTGAAGCAAGATGGCTGGGTGACATCTGTGAGGGTTTGGCCTTCCACTTTCCTCTTAAGGCTCTGTGGGCCCAGCTTCTTCTGTATATCTCAGCTGTAGGCTGGCATAGGGCTCAGCTGCTCTGTTCTGTTCAGCTGCAAACTATCAGGTAAATGGCTCAGCTCTCTCTCTGGGAGCACAGGATCAAAATCCCCAAAATGCCCACAACTCCAATGCCATTCAATACAAGCGGGAGTGTGATGAAAGAATGTTGGAGTAGAAAGATTGTATCTAATCAATTGTGGTTAAAAATATGCTATGTTTATAAAACATGTAAGTACAAAAACATGTTGCTAGGGCCAGAAAGGGGGGACCTGAAGCTTCAGTTTCATTAGTTTCACTGTAAATCAGCCTCTGGTCCAAATTGTGCCAAAAGATGGTTTACACAAGTGGTCTCTACTTTCTTACATTCTAAATCACTTGTTTCTAAATTAATTATAAATGCACACATAATGTATGAGCCATTTTTACGGGGAAAATTTTTTAATTTTAAAAGCTGAAGTACCTTTTCCACTTTTCCAATCCTAGTTACCTTTCTGACTGTGTCTCTAACCACCCATTCTCCTTGCTCACCCCACACCATCCACCCTGGCTTCCTTGCTGTTGCTCAAATATGGCAGCCACACTTCCACCTGAGGAGCTCTGCCCTAACTCTTCCCTCTGCCTGGGCCACTCTTACCCCAGACCCCCAGATATCCGCTTAGTTCCCTCCCTGTCTTCCTCCAAGTCTCTACTCAAATGGGGCCTAATCATCACCTTGTAAAGGATGTCTTAGCCCAACCCCACCCCCTGCCCATGCTCCTGAGTTCCCTTACCCTATTCTGTGTTTTCTCTTTTGTCATAGTAACTATCTCCTCCTAACACACTATATAATGTAATTATTTATTGTATTTATTGCTTACTGTCTTTTTACCCCATTCTAATGTAAGCTTTATGAAGGCAGGGGCCTTTGCTGTTTGGTTCAGTGATGTCTCCCAAGAGCCTACAATAATGCCTGATGTGGTTCTCAAGAAATACTAGCTTTTAATTATCCCTTGACTCATCTCAGTGATCATCTCCAAAAAGATCTTCTAATATTTCCTCCATACCCCACACTCTGTACAAGGGTATGTTGCCATAGCACTCTGTGCTTACTTTTATCATAGGAATTAAGATATTATATTGGAAATATTTACTTCTGTGTCTGTCCTCCCACATTAATGGAAGAAATGGCACCAAGAATCCTGCTGCCTCCCATTAATGTAGCCCACTAAATTGAACAAAGAGGAAACACAAGCCCAGAGAGGAGACATGGCTTTTCATCATTTTATTTTAAAATCTACTGGTATGAGAGGAAGGGAGAGAGCCAGGACCAGCCTCAGCATCCTTCTTCTTTATTGTCTTGGGTAGAACTAGATGGATTATATGCAACAGCCTATACCTCCTTGCCCACTTAGTAAGCTACAACTTCCACTGAATTCCTGATCAACTAGGGGCTCTACCCTCTGATGCAAGCAAAACTTGCTGCTCCCAAGCAGAAGTCCTCAAAGCCTGGACCCCTGCCCCACACTACATTCTTTAAGATGGGTCTCTCTCTGACTCTCTTTGCAGCTCATTCAGCACACGGGGTGATTGCGGTCTCTGGCAGTAATGTAAGCCTAAACATCTCTCAACAACTGCTTACTGACTCCAAGCAACTAACCTGGTATTACTCCATGGACCAGAAAATTGTAGAATGGGACTTCAACTCGAACAGAACTACATATTTTGAGTCTAAGTTTAAGGTCAGGGTCAGCTTTAATCATTCAAGTGGTACTTTACGCATCTTTGATGTGAAGAAAGAAGACAGTAGTATCTACCTCTTGAAAGAGCTGCGTAAAGCTGGGAATGAGAGGGAGTGGAGGATCCCATTGGAAGTGTTTGGTGAGTAAGGGGAGTCAAAAGGTCCACCCCCCTTCACTGCTGGGGGTCCCTGATGAACCATTGGGTGACTTCCTGACGTTCATGGGGACACTATCTGGGAGGAGGATAGTAAAACCTTGGGACAGGCTTGATTCATTTCTCCTAGATCCTATTCTACTTGGGAATCAGCCAGAAAACCCCAAAAATGATAGCCCTGGGACAGCTAAAATCTCTTCTGAAGTTAGTGAGACTACGGTGTGGAGAGAAAGAAAATAATAGAGATGGTTTCCTCTCTATTCCCTTCATTCTCTCCTATCTATCTACACAAATAAGTTCTGAGCTCATTTTAATTATATCTCTGAACAAAGACTTCATCAGACTTGAAGAAAAAGAAAGAAGAGATAAAGGATGGGTGGAAGGAGGCAGGAGCTATGAGGAACTGAGCCTTGCAAGTCAACTACCTCAAGGGATTCCATTATAATTTCATCTGTGAAACAGTGTTAATCTCAGATGGAGATGTGAAGCTGTTTCCTCAGGGGAGGCAATTTCAGGTTTATCAGGCAAAGTGGAGTTAATCTCTTCAGACTCAGGTGGGCTGGCTGATTCCTCAGGGCAGACTGTTACAGGTTTATTTGGCAAAGAAGACTTAGAAGAATTTAGGGGTTCAATGTCCCCACCATCATCATAATCAACCCATATGTTCCCATTCCAATTTTCAGGATCCCATACCTTCCCAATTAATGCCCTCACTTCAACAGCAGATAACCTGCAAAGTTGAGAATTCAGTTTGTGTTATAATTCAGCTACTTACACGATGAGACTCTGCATTTGGTTTTCAGAAATATCAAGTCCATGGCTATAAGAAATAGATTCTTTCAAGGCACACATAAAAACTTTCATGTCATTCATGTGGCACTGGAGCTGGGAATGTGAACACCAGAGCTCACCACTGCCCTGCTTTTTAAACAATTTTATCCAGTGTAATTAGAAACAACCAACCAACATCACTCAGAGTCTTGCCTCTTAAAAGCACTTGAGTAGGAACAGCCAATGGTGATATCTGCATACCTCTACTGTAAATTCATGCCATGGACTATTAGTGGCCTCTTGATCACTAGAGGGGGAGTCATCAGTGCTTTTAAATCCAATCAAACTAGAGAACCAATTCTAAAAGCCCCGAGCCAACTCAGAGATCTCATCCTTAAGATTCTGTTTCTCAAGAACCACTCTTGGTATCAAAATCTGTGTTGGAGTTCTCCTGAGAAACAGAACTGACAGGATATAATAAAATCTATCTATGTATGTATATATATGTAAATATAAAGATATTTATTATAGGAATTGGCTGATGCAATTGTGGGGATTGGCAAGTCCGAATTCCGTAAAGCAGGCCAAAAGTTGGAAAGTCTAGTGAAGGTGAGGTTGAAATCACCACGAGAAGTTAGCTGGCCGAAGAAGAGGCAGGGATTCTTCTTGTTGGATACCCTTAGTTCTGGCTTTATGACCTCCGACTGATAGGATGAGGAGCCTCCCCTCCTGGCTGAGGGCAATCTCCTTTGCTGGATGTAGATACAATCAGCCATAGATGCAATCAATTGACTATAAATGCAAATCCATCCATGAAATACCCTGAGTAACAATCAGGCCAGTTCTTGCTTGACCAAACAACTAGACACCATATCCTAGCCAGCTGACACATGAAATTAACCATCACAGAGGTTTTTTTTTTAACCTTTCAGAATGGGTGGGATAAAAACTTAGTCCTTCACTACTTCCACTCATAGCTCCCTCCTAACCAGTGTATATGGATGAAAGATAAGGACATTATACTCTGGAGTCAGACCTGGGTTCAAAACTTAGGTTAGCCACTTAGCAGCTCTGTGGCCAAGGACAAACATCTTCACATCTCTGTGTCTATATTAGGTAAGGTTTTTTTGAATGGCAATGAACAGAAACCAATTCAATGTTCCTTTAGCAAAAAAAAAAGGAGTATTTATTTAAAAATACTGCTTTAAATGTCATTTAAAGCAGATCGAGAAGTTTAGAAGAGTCAGGAAGGGCTAAAGTGAAGAAAATGGAAATCTTAAGACTGGCCAGGAATTCTAGAATCTATGGACAATAACTGTGTGTTCTTGTTGACACAAATTATCTCTCAAAGGTTAGACTTTTGTATCTCTCAGTTAAATTTTCAAGAGAGAGAAACTGATTGGCCCAGCTTGGTTCAGGTATGTGTACCTGGTTCAAGCATTTATGGACAAAAGGACTGGATTATATAAAGCAGAAACTCGGTTCCTAGGGATGTCTCCCTAGGGTTGTGGGAAATTATTAAAGAAGGATGAGGCAGACATCTAAGACAGGCGTTCACCTCAGGGCTTTGGGTTCCTCATCATATAATGAGGATAATTATATCTACCTTTTAGGGTGTTATGAGGATCAAAGTAGAAAATGAAAGTATATTTTTAAAATACAGTTCAAACGTATAATGTGTATATTCAGGTCTCACCAGCCGGATGGTCCTTGGCTAAGAGGCCAGAGTCCCCCTTGCCCCCTCCATTCCTCCATTCATAACCAGCTTGCAAATTTTCTGAATATTTAAAAATCCATAAGCCGGGCTAGCTTTCAGTATCGTCTGCCTGAGGGTAAGCCCCAGAGGATGGTTTCTGGGGAGGAATTGTCCTTCATCTCAGCCCAGGCTTTTCTGATATAAAAGGAAGACCTTAGAGCCAGATCACCCCAGCTGGCTCAACACAGTACACTCACAAAGCGTCCGGTTCTGAGCTGTCACCGTGGGAAATGAGGAAGGAGTGTAAGCACAGGAAATGATGAAAAGTCGTAGAATTATTGCTCCATTAAAGTGTGCCGGTGGAGTCCAGCAATCTGAGAAGGCTTCACAGACATGGAGTTAGAATTCAGGAGGCCAGGCTGATAGAGCTTTTTAAAGCCCCTCCACATGCCTACATCCCAGAGGCAAGCTCTGATCTGGTAAATTCTCTGCCACATTTGAACCTTATGGAATCTGAGCCACACTGATTCCACAGGTATTTTACCCTTGAGCAGAATGGAAAGATCCCAGAGGATTTTTGGCAAACCCAGCCCTAGCCAAGGAAGGATAAACACCGGACATATTACTTCACTTCTAATCCAATAGTGGAATAAGTGCAATGATAATAATATGAGCTCTAACACATATATAACACTTGCACTTTGATAAAAGCACTTCTCCATGGCTGGTGCAATTTTATCTTGCTAATGCTGTGAAGTAAGGTTGTTTTACAGATGAGGAAAAGAAAGTTCAGGGGTTTGACTACCTTGCCTAACGTCACTCCACCAGATCCAAGTCCAGGATCCAGACTGGTCTCACTCTAAAGCTAGTGTTTTGTCCTTCCTATCACATAACTGCTTCCTTCACTATTCGTTTGTTTGTTCATTCGTTCATTCACTCATTCATTCATTCATTCTTCCTTTCATCAGATACTGATAGAGTATCTGCTATGAGGCAGGCACTGTGCTAGACACTGGGATACCAAAGTTAACAGACAGACTCAGTGCTGTTCATCACTGCTGACATGTGTTAGGGATTCACGAGGTTCTTCTCAGTAGCACTGCCAGAGTCCAGGAGGATGACATGTCTCCTGGGGTTGCACAAAGGGGTTTGCCATGTAAGTAAGGGCTGGTACCTCCTATCCCAAGACTCTCGCTGAATCTGAGCCTGAGAGATTAAGTCAAAGAAATCTTGAAGGATAGAAGGGCCAAGGTGCCAGCAGTGGGCCATTGCTAGAGAAGGGAGCCTAAGCAGTTGGGACACTCAGTTTGAACCCAGCAGATCTCTCTTCCAAGACTGCAGTTCCCTCTGGCTCAGCAGTTCCTAGGTGCATGTAATGGACTCTGGCTCCCCCTCCTGGATGCAGCTTAGCTTTACCTCCAAGGGAGTAGCTCTTGCTACCTGAAACATCCTGAGGTCAAAAATGCTCACGGCCTCCCTCTGTTGGGGCCTTTTCTCCATGATTATCTGTACTCAGGGGCCCTAGTCCTCCCCAGCTCCCTTTGTACTTTGTTGGTTAAACCTTTACAGCATAAATAAATGCCTCGTAAATGCATAAAATCATTATCTCATATTTTAATATACCTTCTCCTTGCAGACCCTCTACCCAATCCTGTTATAAAAATTGAGAAGCTACATCAAGAGAATAATAGCTGTCATGCAAAATTGTCTTGTGTGATTGAGGATTTTTCTGTAAACTACACCTGGTTTAGAGATTCAGGACCCTTTCCGAAGGAGCTCCAGAAGAGTGTGCTTGAAGTCACCCTTAAGCCAGAAAACTACTCTAAATATTTGACCTGCCAAGTCAGAAACCCTGTGAGCAGCCAGAACGACACAGTCTACTTCTCTCTGCCCTGTACTCTGGGTAAGAAATATCCGTGAAGGAGCTGGAGAAATGAGGTGGGCGCAGGGTGACTCATTGTCCTGTGAACGAAGAAACGTGGAACGGTCCTACTCAACCTCCTTGCACAGACCCTGGGGGAGAATCCCACAAGCCTCTGGGAGACATGGGAAAGCTGGGTTCTACTCTCAGCTTTGCCATCACCTCTCAGTAAGCTCACCTTGCCTTTGGGGATCTCGGTGTCCTCATATGCAGAGGGCAGTTGACTTCAGATCTCTGATGGCCCTCCCTGCTCTAACAATGCACGAGCTAAAATCTCAGGCCAGGGTAATTGTAGGACGTCTGAAACACCTGGGTGAGCAGGTAGGAAAAGGACAAGTGGCCTGTCACATCAGAGTTTGGGAGAACAGTCCAGACATTGCTGAGCATGTGCATAAAGGTGTTCTTGGTGAAAGCCTTATCCTAGGGTGGAGACTCTGCTCCTTGAGAGTTTAGAAAGGCAAATTCTGGGTTTCACATTTCAGATTCATCTGTGTCTCCTGGGAGGAGCCACTCACTTGATCATCACTCCTGGCTCTAGATCAGGCTTACGTGTGTCCTATATTAGGGTAGCTAAGATCATAGGGTTTAGAGTCGGTCACACCGGGAGCTAATCCTGCATTGTCACTGGCTAGACAACTTCAAATTTGTATCCTTCTTAAATAAAAGGCAAAATAATATTTCTTATCTCATGCGGTTATAAGGAGGATTAAATGAGACAATATGTGTGACTTACCTAGCGCAGTACCTGTCATTTGAAAAGTCCCCAACAAATAGTAGCTAAATTAGGCTCAGTCTCAAACTCTGGAGACACTAGGGGTTTGGCGGACCCCTTAATAAATTTGGCTTACCATCTCCAGTGTTCCAGGCTCTATGCCTCCTACACCCTTGAAATCACACCTCAGGTGTATAAATCCTTCCAAAATAACCCATACCTGTGGTGCTGATATTGACCTGCCAGTCTCTGTCATGCCCAGTCATCAGGGATCATGACCTCCAGAGATATTGTTTTCTCATGTTCCTTCTGGACCCAGCCTACCCTCCCACCTGTACTGATTTCTTTACCTCTTCTCCTACACATGGATGGTGAAAACTTGATGCTCTTCTGTATTCTTCCTAACTAATCAGACGTGTCCCTTCTAGCCTCTCTGGATAGTCCCTGTTCTCCTGTTACCACAGACCCAATGTGACAGTTAATTTTGGTGTTTGACCATGAGACTACGATTTGGCTGGGGGGTTCCAACACCACATATGGACATCACATCCTGAGACCCAGAAGAAGGAAGAGGCACACTTCCTGTCCTTTATAAAATGGGGCTATCTGCTTATCTGCAGAAAGGATGAAAGCAATAATAAATACATTTTTTTGGAAGGGCTAAACCCATCTTGTAACTTTTTAGTTACCCCAAAACATCCCAGAAAAGCACCCCAAATCTCCACTCTCCATTTTATCACTTGTTCCATTTTCTTTTTTATTTTCTCCTCCCTCCTACCCTCCCTCCCTCCTTCCCTCCCTCCCTCTCTTCCTTCCTTCCATTTTTCTTTATTTTTTCACCCTTTTATCCCTTCTTCTTTCCAAGCTTCCTTTCCACCTCCTAGTTGGTACAGCTGGTGAGTAGTGTAGAGAAATAAGGAAGAGTCCTTCCTTCTCTGAAGTCAGCAGTGTGTAGCATAAAATAAGTATCTCTCTACACCTGAAGCTCTGCCTTAACTTATTGACGTCCAGCGTAGGGGAGTAATTATATCCCAGAGACATGTCAAGGTAACCTTCAAATACCCAGCTAAGCCAGTGATATTTAAAGGATTTGGACACTCCTTATACTTTACGTCTGGGGAGACTGAGTTCTTGTGAAGGAGAGGATGTCCCAGGACCACTGGGGCCAGATGCAGGGAGGCCACGCCTTCCCCTGCTCTGCTACCCGGCCTGTGTCCAGCACCCCCCCACACACCTTCCCAACACGTAAACTAAGACACCTAAGAATTTGTGTTTTTCTTGCTCTTTCAGCTCGATCCTCTGGAGTATCTTCTATTGCAACTTGGCTAGTGGTGATGATGCCCATTGTTCTTGGCCTCCTATTTACCTAAGAGGAACTCTTACAACTCAAGAATGAAACCTCAAGGCCACAAGATCTTGCCTTCGTCAGCAGCCATTTATATGACTGTTAACCCCAACAGGAGCTCTGGCAATATGAGATGGGGGAAAGCGTGTTGCTGAGGAGAAAGTGTGTTTTTGAAAATCTGAGGATTTTCAAATTAATTTTTTTCAGCCATTGTTAATATTTTATATCCCCTAATTGTTTCTTACACACAGACAGAGATAGAGAGATAGATAGATAGACAAAGATACACATTTGTTCTTCCCACCAAAAAATGAGATGGGAATACAAATGTTTTCTTACTTATTTAAATAAACATTTGCTATGATCGTCAAAGTTGCCCTAAATCTATCAGACAGAATCTGATCTGCCAGCATGGACAAACTGGAACATCAAGATACAATGGGGGTGGGGGGCACACAGAAGTGGCTCAAGCGGTTGAGCTCCTGCTTCCCACATGGGAGGTCCCTGGTGCCTCCTAAAAACAAAAACAAACAAACAAATGAGAAAATCAACTCAGGGGAGCTGATGTGGCTCAGTGGTTGATTCCCCAGCCCCAGTACCTAAGGAAAAAAAAAAAAAGATACAAGGGGAACAGAACATCATCCTGGGACATCAGAGGTCACCTCTAACCCTTCCTCCAACTTCCATGCTAAACTTCTGGGGGGGTTCAGCTCTCCCAAGCTCTCCAGGCTCCCTGGCCTCAACTTTTCAGCCCTTCTGAAGAAAGCACTCATTAGGTTTCCTTGAAATATAGGGCCATGCTTTCTTCCCAAGAACTGATGATGCAATTTTACCACATAAGAAGGGTCCTGCATGCCTTTCTTGGGGAGCTGTATTCCCCCTCTCCTCTTTTTGCCATTTATTTTTATTTGCTAAAAGCTGTTGGGAGCAATATACCAGAAATGGGTTAGCTTTTACAATGGGAATTTATTAGGCTAAAAGCTTACATTTCTGAGGCTGTGAAAATGTTTAAATCAAGGTATATTAGTCAGCCAAAGGGATGCTGATGCAAAATACCAATAATCGGTTGGTTTTTTTATAAAGGGTATTTATTTGGGGTAAATACCAGGCCATAAAGTATAGGTTACTTCCCTCTCCCAACTCTGTGAGGGGTCTGGCTTCCTGGGTTCCTCTCTTCCCAGGGTTTGATTCTCTCCAGGTTCAGCTGCTTGTTCTTTCCACAAGGCCAGCTGTAGACTCTCAGGCAAATGGTTCGTCTCTTTTCTCAGGGCCTTCTCTTCTTCTTCAGGACCAAGCTCGCCTGTGTGCTTGCTTCCCCGGGCTCCAGCATTAAAACTCAGCTTCAGAACTCCAACTCAAAAAACTCCAACTCTGTCCTCTGCCATGTCTTTTATCTTTGAGTCCCCACCCACCAAGGGGCAGGGCTCAACACCCTACTGACGTGGCCCAATCAAAGCCTTAATTATAATTTAATCATGTCTAGAGGAAGAGACCAGTTTACAAACATAATCCAATATCTATTTTTGGAATTCATAACTATATCAAACTGCCACACAAGGCATTATTGGAGATGCTGTCTCACTGAAGGTTGGCTGCTGGCAATCCTGGACTCCTGCCATGTGGCAAGGCACAATGGGGCCTCTGACCATCTCTGCCTTCTCCTCCAGGCTCACTTTCTCCCTGAGCCCTGCTTATCTCTCCCCTCTCCTCTGAGACTCATTGCTTCAACTTCAGGCTGCTCTGTCTGTGGCTTTTCTCTTTCTCCTAGGTTTGTCAACATGTGGAGGCTTCTCTCTGCCACTGCAGCTTTTTTCCCTGGGTGACTGCAGTCCATTTATAAAGGACTCCAATAAGAAGATTAAGACCCACCCTGTGTCCCACTTTCTAATCAAAGGCCCTTAATGGAAACAATCTAATAAAAAGTGATCTAATCAAAAGGCCCCTTATCTGAATCTAATCAAAAGGTCCCATCTACAATGGGTTTACAGGCACAGGAATGGGCTTGTCTTAAGATCAGGATTTTCTGGGGCCCACAAAAGACTCAGACCAGCATACTATTGTTGCTGTGTGGGCAACTCTTCAAATTGTAGTTGTATCATGGGATCCAATGTAACCACCAAATCAACACAATGTTCTCACCAGGGTCCTCCATCATACACACATAGGCTCCCTCAGGCCCTACACTCACATATCACCTGGCACTTTTGCTTTATGTTCCCCTCTTTTAGATCTCCCCATGGGCCTGGGGTTGAGAGGCTCGCCAAAGAAAGCACTCTCTCTTCAGGGAACTGCCCCACCACAGAACATTCTCTTTAAACCAGACCATTTTACCCCACATCCCACTAGCTCCCTACCCCCTTTGATTTCTTCTGCTGCAAAGACGATATTGTGCGTTCACCAGAACCTTTCATTTTCCTCTTGGGCCAATAGGAAAACTCTGTTTTCCTGCTCTCCTGTTATCTAGCAAGGCCATGTGACTGGTCCTGGTCAATAAAAGGTTGATATAGCAGGAAGTCAAGAACTCTGAGAAGCAGAGCCACCCAGTGCAAGGAAACTGTGGCCGAGCCACTGTCGGAAGAACAGTTACCTGGTTGGCATGACAAGAAACTTGGGGTTTTGTCTGTTACCACAGAATAGCCTGGGCTCCCTAAGGTACCCCATCTCCCTCAGCCCAGCCTCTACTCCCATTCCAACCTTGCCTCTGATTAGCCTGTCTTCCAATCTGACTGTCCCTCTTTTCTGTGAGTAGCACCCTTTCCCTTTTCCTCATTTTTTCTTGGTGGAGAGGAAGTTTTCTTGGGGCATACTGGGCCCTTAAACTCTCAGAATATTTGACCTACAGAAGATGCTGCAGCTGCCTTAAATCAGGTTCTCTAGACTCAACAGTGAGCCCAGGGAAGCAAAAAAATCACACACACACATACACACGCATGTGCACAGACACAAGCGCACACACATACATACACAAATGGAACAAAAAGGATTTCTGAGGAAAGCAGTAAGAAGGAAAAACAATACAACTTTATATTACTTTTTTTTTTTTTGGAGATGAAAACTCATTTATTTCAACTGAATTGTGCCTCATTAAAATAGTCTATGAAGTTAAAACAGAAATAAAATAGAGACATGTCTATAACTGTCTTTAACTTCTAAAGACCAAATAAATATATAAACATTTAACATATTTTTACTGTTTGAACAAATTTTCCCATAAACATTTTTACAATTTGTCTCCTGAAATGCAAGCCATGACTATTAATGAACTTACTGTGTGTGGTTTATTGGATAAATATTAACCATATACTTCTAAATACAAAGAGTCAAACAGCTACTACACTCAGTGTATTTTGGTAGTTTGCTCTGTGCGTGTGTGTGCTTTTCAAAGCTTGATTCTATAAAACATCTATTTCTCACTGTTGAAAATCCAAAAACCTCCTATATGAAATCATAAACACATGCACATATGCATGCATGTGTGTGTTTTAATATATGCAACTTGAGGGTACTCTGAGTACACTCATGGGAGTACACTTAAACCATGACAGTTACCTTTAGTAACTTGATCTCAATATACCATAGCTACCACCAGCGAGAAAAGCTAAAGACCCATAGTTCAAAGAAAGGTCAGTGGACTTTGGGAAGTATTGTGGTTTGTTGATTCACTAATCAGAAAGGCTTCAAGAAACTGCTATTAGTGGTCAGAAGCGAACGAACCTGGGAAGGCTCATGAGAGTGAACCTTCTGGTTGCATCCTGAGAACACACTGCACAATTACAACGTTTATCATGATTTTCAGTTTATCTCACCACATTAGGGAAGCCTATGCATGCAATTTAGAAAGGATTTCAATAGTGGCTAAACCAAACAGCTTACAGTCAACAGAGGGGTAACTTCAGTAAACCAGAAATCCAAATAATACCACATTGGTCAGGAATTACATGTAAAGGTTTTACTGTATTTGGACTTTTTTCAAAATATCACAGTACAAAACTGCAACAGGGTTCCCATGTCAGAGTCACACAAATCTAAAAGCCAGTCGGGTGGTGGTACTTGCATCCTTCATCATCAAATCATTGATAAGGACTTGTATGTTGAGAAAGCATTTTTTTTCTTCCTTCTCTTTTAGACCATATAATAAATATTGTCCTTTTACATATAGCCATGTTTCTTTTTTTTTGGTGGTGGTGGTGGTATGTGTGTTGGGGGTCAGACTCTTTCTACTTCAACTAAAGTATATTTTTTTGATTTTCCAAATTAGTTTTATCTGTACTATTTAAACCAGAGGCCTCTAAGGAAAAATCATGAATCCTAGGTAATGTTAAAGAAAGTGGTGAGACAAAATGGCAACTTTACAGTTTTCAAGTAGATAGAATCCCTGATATAACTGGACAGAAATATGTTATTTTGGGGAAGTTAAAAAAAAAAAAAAAATCAGTGACAACTTTTTCCTGTAGCCTACAAAATGTGTGTTGGCTTTAGCGTCTCTAAAGGCACAAAACCTGGTCGACAGCTTTTATTGTGGCCTGCACCTCCCACTTTATATTACTAATAAGCATGTTTCTTAGCTGCTAGGGGCCAGACACACTTCTCCAGGTGTCAATTTTCTCTTGGTTGTAGTTACTTGAAAACCTGAAGCAAACCTCACCTTAGATAGCCCAGACCACAGGCACCAACTGTCCCCTGCCTGTCCCATCCCTTCAAGGCAGCGCCGGATGCATAATTTGTGGGGCCTAGTGCAAAATGGAAATGTGGGGCCCCTTGTTCAAAAAGCAGGAAAAAAGGTGCCATCAAAGGCTCTGAAATATAAAGGTTTTTCCTTTTTTCTGAGGTCTCTTTTGTGACTTGTCATGGTGTTTGTTTTTTGCTATTTAATGTCTTTTTAAATAAAGAGAAATTGAAAATTGAAATTATCATCATGGATTTCACCATTAATCTTCATATTGTGCAATGTCAGTTTTAAATGCAAATATAAGAGCCTTTAATTCCTATGTGGAATCATTGAAATTACTTAATTCATATTTCATAGCTTCTACATGCACGTGTATCTTGTTCTTACCAGGACAGAGGAAACACTGCACAAAACTAACTCAGCTGTTTTTATTTCACTTCTTGATGCAAACACATTCTACCAACACTCTATGGAAGCTGGCAGCTTCCATAACATGCCCACCTTGTAATTGCTTTGGATCTTGAGGAACTCTCACACATTGTGGAGCCACGAGGAGCCTGTGCTCCTGGGAGCATCGTGAACACTCTATATGAATGGGACGCCAAGGAATGGTGGTGGGCACACCTATTGGTGGTTTCTCCTCTGCTCACGTGCATGATACATTGTCCCTTCAGATTTCTCTTGCAAAACACAAATTGAAAGTTAAAATTATTAGGAATTTCTGGATGGTGATGGCAGAGCATTAAACCAAGGGCCCTGTGCAATGGCACAGATCACATGCCCAGGAAGCCGGACTTCCCTCAAGGGCACCTGATACCCTATGCCAAAGCAGCTCCCTTCTTTGGAAGTTCCAGTGCCTGATTCTAGGCCTGGTTCTTGCAAACTTCCCAGCCCCACATACGTTTCTATACATCAAAATAGTGGGAGTGAATATCAGTGAACTCAAGCCATTTGTCTTTGTGCAAAGAGGATGTTCCAGCATTGCCCAAAGTCCTCATAATGAGCAGCCTCAAGTGACCTGAAATCTCAGGACAAGTCGTTTCACACCATCCCTCGGCCTGCTCTGGTGAACTCTGCAGCACTGCCCCCTGCTGGCTCCATTGAAGCAAATTTAAGTAAAACTTAAAGCCTTGGGTTAGATTAGAGCTTCTCAAATTTTAATATTATCTTGTGAAAATGCAGACTGAGTCAGTAGGTTTGGGGTGGAGTCTAAGATTTTGCATTTCTAACAAGATGCCAGGTAATGCTCATGCGGCAGTCCACGGACCACTTTTTGAGCAGCAAGGCACACTATGATCTCTAAGCTTCCTTGCTGTTCTGTCCTTCATTTTCATGGTTTTAGACCTGTCCATGGGTCTGATTCTCTCCTCCTCTTCCTTCCCTGCTCTGCCTCTGGCTGCCAAACTGTTTCCTTTCTCAAGTTAAAATTTCCAGTGGTTTCCCCAAGGTCCCAGGGACCCTAGGGACACCACCTATACCTCCAGGGACCAACTTGTCCCAACAACCAGCATAAGGTTACACCTGAAAGATTTTCAAGGCCAGGAGCTCCTGTGGACTGAAAGAATGCCATCTTTACATCTGGCTCTTATATCACTTGGATTGGTTCTTCGCAGTGGAACCAGATAGAGACACACATAAATTAGACCTGGACCCTCAGAGAACTGAGTTCATTCATTTACCACCCACATTTACTAAGTGCCTATCCATGCTAGGTGCTGAGGCTATGTGCTGGGAACTGTTTAATGAGAGCTGACATTGACTGAACCCACCTACATGCCAAGCTATGCCCTGAATTTATTTAATGAATGCTCTCCTTGAGGGAATGGGGCTGGGATTTTGGAAGTCCATCCAAAATTCTTTCTTGGAGATTTGGACTTTAAATGGCCTCTTTGGCCAAGTTAATTCTACATAACTCTTGCTGAGATCAAAGCAAACTTAGAAATGATTTCCATCCTTTGTGGCCACTTCTTGCCCAGGAAAGTAGGATCAGCCTCCTCCAGTGCCCTCGGACTATATTCTAGGGCATTTGCTAAATAGCAGCCCCTGCACCTGGAGAGGTGTGTTCTCTGCCCCACTTCCACCCCCATTTCTAATCTCATCAGAAGACTGCATGGTGGGGGAGGAGACAGATTTAGCCTAAAGCCACCTGCACCACCTGGCAAGTGGTAACCACATACCCTTATTTTCTTTCACCAGCTGTTCCTCACATCCTTCCATTTCACCCCATCTTGATGATATATTTCTTTCATCACTCCTGTTTTTTATCCAGCCCTTGCCATGTTCAGTTCTTAGCCTAATGTCCCATATGTTCATGAGGGTCTGCATAGCCCTGGATAAGAGCTGCCTGGATTTGTTTCTTTCCTTTCTTTGTGAAATAAGAATTATGGTGCCCTCAACATGCACCATTCTAGCTCAGTGGCCTCTTTGTCCAGTAGTCCAGCTTGGGCAGAGGCTCCCAGAAGAGGAGACAACACTACAAATACATTGGTTCATTCTGTCAACAGATATTTGTAATATGAATCTGGGTGGGACTTTTCTTAATGCCTCAGATTTGTAACTGGGACAAAAAGGCTTCACATTCTTAAGAAAGCTGCAAATAAGTGGGGGACAGCACTCTCTAGGGCTTAGTAAGGGACAACTGAACTGGTTCTGCTACCCCTGGCAATCACCAAGCATTCCCCATCCCCAGTCTACATAAACAGAAGACTAGGGATGGAGGAGTGAAAGGGGGTCATCAGGATAAAAATTATTGGAGTAGGGAGAGACCTGTGGATCCCTTCCCTATGGGTGAGCTCCCCCTCCCATGATGCCAAATGAAAAGGGGGCTCAAAGAGTACAACTGAGAAAGTCAAGGTATGTGAAAGAAGGGGAGATTAATGTCTCATTTCTCAGTTGGGTGATGGATCCATTGATCTTCTCTAAGGTAGAAACATGGGATTGGAGAGAGATGGGAAGCAGCATGCATACCCACTGTTTAGCATTGCAAAGAGGTAAAAGTTTGCACAGTGACCCTTGTAGAAGGTAGCTAAGCTTGAGTGGTTTTGCCACCCAGGCCACCTGGTAGCCAGATCTCAACTGCAAGAGGCTGTGTGGTACATTGTCAGTAGAAGTTGAGTGGGAGGACAGTCAAAGAGCCAGAGCCAGAGCAATCTTCCATGTCAGCAACCTTTTAGTGGTGAGCCCCTCCACCCTCACCAATATAGCAGAGGGCCCTAAAGCACACACCCCTCTGCTCCACAAAAGCATTGACATTTAGATGTCTGCCACACAGAAGGCATCTACAGTGGTACATATTAGCCAGAGAAACAGAGAAAACCAGCAGTGATAAGGTCAATAAAAAATAGTTTTGCCTTCTCCTCCCTGTCCCAAATCACTAGAAAAGCTGAAACTAAATGAGGTAAAATAGGAGGGGAAAAGATCAGACCATACCACCTCACCCATTATAGGTCTTTGGACAATGAGATAAGCCTGAGCTGGAGTGACAGGAAGAGGTAAGAGGGGAGTTTTACACTGAACTGTACTGTTAAATTACTGGAAGTGATAGAAACAAAACAGAGGGATTTGCCCAAAACATCCATAAGTGACGGAAGACAGATTTAACATAATCCTGATGTGAATGGGGGACAAAAAAACCTCTTTGATGCTAGTTCCCAACCAGTCAAGTTCAATTCAAATTCAGACTGCTCAAAAACTTAGCTTCATGTATTTATCAAGCAGCTGCTAGGAGTCAAACATTAATCTAGATATAACACTGAGAAAGACGGGCACAGTTCTTTTCTTCATGCATTCTAGCCTGGGAGACAGCCACAGGAAAATTAGTAATTTAATTTCAATTGCAACAACTGCTGCCTGTGTCAAATATGACAACTGCCAGATAAAAGAACTAGTGAGGACAGAGAATGTAAATCAGGAAGATCTGACCTACTTCTGAGGATCAGAAAGAGTTTCGCTTTGGAATCAGAGACTTGAAAATGAATAGGCATTAGGTTAGACTAATGTATTTGGAGGACTTTCAGCGAAGAGGAAGGAAGGAGATGCAGGAGTGCTCTAGAGGAAATAACAACTGGTTGCTGGAGATATTTGACCAAAAAGATATCTAAATAAAACTGTTGCCACATTTCTAGATGGTAAATAAGGATTATTCTCATCTTGGGTAGTGGCTCTTGAAAAGTAAACCAGTTCTCAAAGAATCAAAAGTCTCTTAGTATAATAATTCTGGGGCTATAATTTTACAAGAGTCAGAGTCATGTCAATGAGACAAATCTCCTTTCTTAATATGAATGAAGTCTGCTTAATTTTTAGGAAAACTAGTCAGAAAATCATTTACAAAATCTCACTGGTAAGGACACTCAACTAGAATGGGAAGGACCTATCTTATCTTTTAGACTAGAGTTGTCCATTCCTACTCCAATCTAAAGTTGGATTGAGCACAGGAGAATGTCAATTAGTATCTGGCTGAAGTCTGAGACATTTGTATTTGCAAAGGATGAGAAAGGGTCAAAAGGACAGAAAATGCACCTCCTGTAGTATATCAGCTATTGTATGCAAGATGCCAAAGTGAAAAAGATGGGGGAGAATTTTACTGAAAGATTTTAGAGTAACTTGATGAATCAAGAGAAAAGGTAAACATGGAGCTCTAGGGAGCAAGGTTCAATGGGCAAATTTTTGGAGTCTCCCATCAAGATGAATCGGCTGTAATTGTTTTAAAAGGGCTTACCTCCCCAATAGGAACCAATTCAAAGTTACAGCCACGTCTTACATATAGAGGCAATGCCACAGATAGAGTCTTCTCTGAGTTCAGTTCTCCAGATGATGGCTATTATTCTTTTAGTTCTACTATGTATTATAAACCAATCTCACTTAGACCATGTTTTAGTTTGCTAAAAGCAGCTGGAAGAAGTATATCAGAAATGGGTTGGTTTTTACAGTGTGAATTTATTAGGTTAAAAGCTTACAGTCCTGAGGCTGTGAAAATGTCCAAACCAAGGCATCGTCAGAGATGCTGTCTCACTGTAGGTTGGCTGCTGGTGATCCTGGACTCCTGCCATGTGGTAAGACACAATGGTGGCTCTGCCAGTCTGGTCTCTGCCTTCACCTCCAGGCTTACTCTCTCCCCAAGCTCAGTTGTGGACAATTGATATATAGCTCATCTTTCCCCTCTCCTCTGGTCCTCATCTCTTCCAACCTCTCGGGGACCTCTTCCATGCCTCTGTGCTCCACTGATTACAGCCTCCAGCTTCCAGGACCCCTCTCAGCCTCCCAGGGTTTCTCTGTCTCTGCTGCTTTTTTTCTGTGTGTTTGTGGCTTTTTAATCCACCATTGTTGGCGTTCAGGAACTGGGTCGGTGAAAACGGTGCCACGGATGAGAAAGAAAGAGACAAAGAGAAGAAAAAACTGGGATCAGGGGACCCTCCAACCGATATGGAGAGAAGAGCCCAGCCACCTCACAAAGTGTGGCTTTTATTTCGGCTTTAGAACAAAGAAAATAGTGTGAGCCTGAGCAAGGGTAATACTTGACAATTACATCTTACTGAAATCAACAAGTCTTAAAGGTCAATGGCTCAGTTCTTCATTACATTTCTGCAATTCACAAGCATTGTCTCAGGATGTATCCCCACCCAGTTCCTATTAGCATGAGACTGGAGAGCTTGTTTATTACATTCCAAGGTGACCTGCTTTCTGTAAGTAGTCATGACCTTTCATTGAACTCCATCACACCATCATTCTCCCTGGGTCCCTCAATCTAATCAAAGGCCCTTAACTGAAGTGACCTAATCAAAGGGTTCCATCTACAATGGGTTTGCAGGCACAGGAATGGGTTTGCTTTAAGAACAGGATTTTCTGGGATTCACAAAAGACTCAAACCAGCACAAGCCATAAAACAAGTCTCAATAAGTGTAAAATAATTGAAATCATACAAACATTGAAAATATGGTTCTGACTATAATGGAATGATGATTTATGCACTGTCTTCTAGAAATCAATAACAGAGGGATATTTTGGAAATTCACAAATATGTGGAAATTAAATAACACATTATAAATAAATGGTCAAAGAAAAAAATTCATGGGAAATTAGAAAAGCCTTCAAAATTATGAAAATGAAAACACAACATATCAAAACTTATGGGATACATCAAAGCAATGCTTGGAGGAAAACTAAATGCTTAGATTAAAAAAGAATGACCTCAAATCAGTAACTTAACCTTCCACTTAAAAAAAAAATAGAAAAAAGGGGAAACTAAATCCAATGCAAGAAGAAGGAAGGGAATAATAAATACAAGAGCATAAATAAATAAAATAGAGGCTAGGTGAACAATAGAGACAATGTACAAATCCAAAAGTTGGATCTTTGAAAAGATCAACAAATTTGACAAATCTTTATCCAGAATGACCAAGCAAAAAAAAGAGAGAAGACTCAAGTGACTAAAGTCAAGAAAGAAAAAGGGGACATTACTCCTGATCTTACAGAAATAAAAAAGATTATAAGAGACTATGATGAACAATTGTATGCCAATAAATTAGAGAACCTAGATGAAATAGACCACTTCCTAGAAAAATACAAATTATCAAAACTGACTCAAGAAGAAATAGAAAATCTAAATGGCTCTATAACAAAGAGATTGAATCAAAAATCAAAAACCTCCTGGGGAGTGGATGTGGCTCAGTGGTTGTGTGCCTGCTTCCCATGTATGAGCAGCTGGGTTCAATACTTCCTAAGAACAAAAACAAAAAAACAAAAAAAGAAAAACTCCTGACAAGAAAAGGCTAAGACCAGATGGCTTCTACCAATAATTAGTAAAATCTACCAATCATTTAAAAAATAATTAACTCCAATTCATCACAATCTTTTCCAAAAAAATTAAAGAGGAAGGAACACTTCTCAACTCATTCTATGAGTCCAGTGTTACTCTGATATCAAAACCAAAGATATCATAACAAAAGAAAATTACAGACTAATATTCCTTACGAATTTAGATGCAAATATCCTCAACAAAATACTAACAAACCAATTCAGTAACATAAAAAAATGATTATACATCATAGTCAAGAAGAATTTAACTCACTCAAATAAAACAAAAGGTTAGATCAACTGATGAAAATAAATCAATGTAATCCACCATGTTAATAGAACAAGGACAAAAACCACAACATCATCTTAGTAGAAACAGAAAAAGTATTTGACAAAATCCAACATTCATTCATGAAAAAAAATTTAACAAACTAAGAATAGAAGGGAACTTCCTCAGTCTCAAAATGGCCATTTACCAAAAAGCCCCACAAATAATATCATACCTAATGGTGAAAGATGGAAAGCTTTCTGTCTAAAATCAGGAGCAAGACAAGAATGTCCTCTCATCCCTTCTATTCAACATTGTACTGGAGGTTCTAGCCAAGGCAATTAGGCAAGAAAAAGAAATAAGTGACCTCCAGATTGGAAAGGAAGAAGTAAAACTATCTCTTTTTGGAGATGACAAGATCTTCCATACAAGAAATCCTAAGGAATCTACAAAAAAATTAGAGCTAATGAACAAGTTCAGCAAGGTTGAAGAATACAAGATCAACACACACAAATAAATTGTATTTCTAACAATGAACAATGATGAATACTAAGACAATTCAATGGGAGAAAGAATAGTCTTTTTAACAAATGGTGTTGGGAAAACTGGACATTTGCATGAAAAAGAATGAAGATGGACCCTAACATACACTACACACAAAAATTAACTCAAAATGCATCGAATACCTAAATGTAAGATCTAAAACCATAAAGTTCTTAGAAAAAAACATAGATGTGAATCGTTATAATCTTGGATTAGGCATGATTTTTTAGATATGACACCTAAAGTACAAGTAACCCTCCAAAAGTAGATAAGCTTGACTTTATCAAAATTAAAACATTTTATAGTTCAAAACACACTATCAAAAAAGTGACAAGGCAACCAACAGAATGAGATAAACTATTTGCAAATCATGTATCTGGTAAGGGCCTAGAATCCAGAATATGTAAGGAATTCTTACAACTAACCAATAAAATGGCAAATAACCCAATTAAAAATTGACAAAGGATCTGAATAGACATTTCTCCATGGAAGATATAAAATGACAAATAATTGCATGAAAAGATGCTCAATATCATTGGTCATTAGGAAAATGTAAAACAAAACCACAAGGTACCACTTCACACCCACTAGGATGGCTATGATCAAAAAGTATTGGTGAGGCTGTGGAGATATTGGAATCTTCATACATTGCTGGTGGAAATGTAAATGATGAAGCTATTATGGAAAACAGTTTTATAGTTCCTTAAAAAGTTAAGCATACAGTTACCATATGATCCAGCAAATTCCACTACTAGGTATCTTCCAAGAGAATTGAAAACATATGTTTACACAAAAATTTGTAAACAAACATTCATAGCAGCATTATTCATAATAACCAAAATGTGGAAACAACCCAAATGTCCATCAATTGATGGTGAATAAACAATGCAGTATAGCCATACAATCAAATTATTATATGAAGTATACAACATGGATGACTCTTGAAAACATTATGCTAAGTGAAAGAAGTCAGACAATAATGGAATATTATATGATCCCATTTACATGAAATGTCTAGAATAGGCAAATCCAAAAAGACAGAAACTATATTAGTGGTTGCCAGGGTCTTGGAGGAGGGATAAATGTGGAGTGACTGCTAATGAGTATGGGATTTCTTCTGCAGAAGATGAAAATGTCTGGAATAAGATCATGGGAAAGATTGTACAACCTTGTGAATATACTAAAAATAATCACACACAGAATTGAACACTTTTAAAAGGGTGAATTTTATGGTAAGTGAATTATCTCAATAATAAAAATCTATGGCAAAAATTATACTGAATGGTAAATTGTTGAAGGCATTCTCTTTAAAGTTAATATCATATCTTCTATTCAACATTGTATTGGGAATCAAGCCAATGCAATATGAGTTTTTAAATGCATGTTTTTAGGGTTCAGTGTGAAAAATAATTGTTGTTATTTGTAGAAATTATGATTGTCTGAATTCAAAATCCAATAAAATTTACCGACTAAGCCATGAGTGGAAAAGAAAAAAATCTTCACTGAGAATTCATAACCACAAGCCTGCCCTTCATCAGGCTGAGGACAGACACACACTAACAATGTGATCTAGAACATTCTAAAACAAGAGTGCAGTTTAAAATTGTTCTGGACAGAGTAACATTTAAATATCCCCACAGGGATACAACAGAAAGATCCAGACTGTGATAAGCTCTTCAGAACAAATACCTGTTTTCTTAAACACACACACACACACACACACACACACACACACATTCTGGGAAAAAGAAATGGGAGTTGGGAATCTAAAGATAAGGAGATTTATGAAACATATTTGCCAAGAGCAATCCTAATTCAAATAAACAAACTAACCAAATGGTTATCGTACAACCAGTGAAATGTAAACACTGATTGAATATTTGATGACACTAAGGAATTAATATTTTTAGGTGTTATAGTTACGTTTATAAAAATAGTCTTTATAATTCAGAGACACATGCTGAAATATTTACAGAGGAAATTATGCAATGTCTTCTATCGGCTTCAAATAATTCATGGGATAGGAAGTAGATGGCATACATTTGGCCATGTAGTGATAATTGTTGCAAGTGGGTGATGGCTATGTGGGAATTCATTATACTATTCTGTTTGCTTTTGTACGTGTTTGAGATTTTCCATAATAAAAGTTAAAAAAATAGAGCAGTTCTGGCTTAGTAGAGCCTCAGGCTACCTGGCTCAAGCAAACAAAAATTGTTTCTGGAGGAATGTACTTAAAAACAGATCTTAAAGGATTCCCAAGGGATGTGAGCTCACAAAAAGAAATAAAAGTTACAAAACATTTGAATAAAGTATCTAACATGAACAAGAGTCAGCAAAACTTCAAAGATGGAATCAGAGCATCAAAGATTTCAGATATTGAAAATATTAGAAGCAGAATATAAAATATGTTTAATGTAAACAAATAAAAGAGCATCAAAATTATGACGAGTGTACAAAAGATGATCAAAATTGACCAAACAGAACTTCTAGAAGCTACAATTGTAATATTAAAATCCAAAATTCAATTGGTTTCTTAAATATCACTAGAATCTGCCGACAAGGGTGTGAGTGAAGGGAGGCTAGGTCTGATGAATTAGTTAGAATGCAATGCAGAAAGATAAAGGGACAGAAAGTATACAAGTGAGCTTAAGATGTGGGATGTTAAAGTAAGAAGCCTGAAATGCCTCTGATCAGGGTTCCAAAGGGGATGATGAAGAGAATGGGGGTGGGAATGGAGTGGGGAAGAAACATTCAAATAGAATGGTTGAGATATTTTCAGAATTGATGAAAGAAATTTATTCTTTGATTTATTAAGCCCAGATAATCCCAAACTGGTTAAAATTTTTAAAATTCCACTTACAGACACTTCATAATAACACTTAGAGAACATTAAAAAAGTGAATAAAAGGTCTTAAAAGCAGGAAAGAGAAAATGGTTATTTACCAAGGAAAAACAATTAAATTGAGAGCTGATTTAAAGGCAACAATGGAAGACAGATTACCAGTGGAACACTTTCTTCAACTTGCTGAGAGAAAATAATTGCCAACCTAAAGTTGTGTAGCAAGCAAAACTCTTTCAAAACAAGATTTAAATAAAGATATTTTCAGACAAAAACAAAAACTTGTGAGAGCTTACTATCAATAGATCCCATTAAAGAACTTCTAAAAGATGAAATTTGGAAGAAAGAATTGGTCACCATATAGGTAAACCTAAAAAAACATTCACTGTATGAAACAATGATGATGGTACTGATAATGACTGATTTGGAGTAAAAAAACCAAGATGTCATTAAGATAGTTTATAATATAGGAGAGTGGATGTAATTCAGTGATTGAGAAATTGCTTCCCGTGTATGAGGGAAAAAATCAGTATATAATATAATTCAAGAGGGAATGCTTGTTATTAAAGCAGTCTCAGATTCTTGTACTATTTGAGAGGGAAGCAGCCAATATTTAATAATTTTAGACTTAAGTCAATTGCACATATAAAATACGAAAGGTAAGAAAGAACACAAAACAAGATGAAGACACATCACAAGGATATAGTAACCGGCTTGAAGGGATGCTCTTTGGCCAAATGTGGGACAATTTGAGCACTAAAATAATAAGAACAGTAATGAACTATAAACCATTGTAAAAATATGATGCCATGAGTCCATACTGATGATGGAGCAAGAGAGTGAGAGAGAGAGAATACTGGCTGGAAAATGTGGAGGGTATGTTGCATTGGAAAATCATCAGTTTGCAACCATTACAATAAAGACAAAGGTTCAGGCAAGAAAAATCATCAATGGAGGCTAAATTCAGAGAAAATTTTGATAAGGAACAGGATATTTGCATCATCTTAAAGTATATACCAACAGCGTGTTATTAGTTACACGGGAAAAATAATGTCTATGCAGTGGAGAAATCTGACTACACCTTGACCTGGTGACCAAATTGTTAAAAAGACAAACTGATGAGCTGTCTGCTATAGCTGTTTCCCCTTGGTTGTCCTTAAAGATGCAGAGGGCCTGTTGTGGGTCTACAATGTCCTCCACTTTCCCGATAAAGGACTCTCCTTTCACAGACCATTGAGCTCCCAGGGTTCACAATCATTTTCAACCTTGAGCTCTCATTGAATCATCCACCTGAAGAGGACAGATTATTTTTCTATTGACTCAGTCAGAAAGAGGAGAAAGCGTCTATGAATAACAGGTAGATGGCGGCTACAGGTTGGCCTTGGCTCTGCCAGACTCCCCATTCCGGCTCGCAAGCTATAGGAGCAGCTCGCTTCTCTCTCGGCTGTGCTAATCCCTGTCCGTGGGCAGGATCACAGAGCAGAAGGATCTTTGAAAAACACAAGTTTGACCACGCCATTTCCACGCTTAAAACCTTCAGGCTAGGCTCTCAGGAGGCCTAAAGGCTGCTGCTGCTCCTTCCTTGACTCGGCCTCTGTGGAATCCTCCTGTGTCATTTCTAACCTGGCCCCTCCTTTGCACCCTATGCTGCAACCTTCCTGAACTACTTGCAGTTCCTGGAACTCACCCAGGCCTTTGCTCAAGCTCTTGTACTTCCTGGAATCCTCCCTCCCGCCACCTTCTGTGCCTAACAAACTCCTAGTCATTTGTCAAGATTCAGACCAATTGTTATCTCTTCAAAACCCCAGAAACACTTCTAAGTGGTGGGACTCTCTCCCTCCCCTATAAATTTAATTGCCTCTTTCTACCTGCTATGTGATGGAAATGATTCTTACAAAGAAGTCTTGGAAGCCATCAGCAGGGAAGACCACAGATTTCCATTTCCCCATATTCTACTCAATTTTGGAAAATCAAAGAGGGAAGTGACTTGCCCGAGGCCACCCAACAAGTTTCCAGCAGACCTGGGGCTGGAAGTAAAACATACGTCCTCAGTTCTTTGAGGTTTGTTAATGCTGAGAACCCCCACCTCAGGACTGACCCACTGCCCATCCTACATTCATGAGGCTTTTCTGGAATCTCTCAAACTCCAGACCACTGAATTTTGCAGGGCCTGGTAAGATGGCTGCATTGAAGGGCTTGTCAGCACCTAGAGAGTGCTGGAATAAATAAGTTCAGTTTCTAGGCTCATATCTAACAGCTGGAGCCACATCGGAAGACTCTGGAAGGCTGCGTAATGTAGCAGTTAAAAAGCATGACCTTTGGAGCCAGACAGATTTGGGTTTGAGTTGCAAATCCACCATCTACCAGCTTTAGAACCTAAGAAAATTAAACTTTCAAAGCCTCAGTTTCCTCATGTGAAAAAAAAAAAAAGGATGAAAATAAAACAACATTTCTCTTTTTATAATGATTAAATAAGATAACCTCATTAAATCATCCAGCATTTGGCCTGGCATATAGTAGATGCTCAATAAATATCAGTCGCTGTCCTCTGACCCATGCTGCTCCCTTCTTTTTCCCAGGATCAGGACTTTAATTCAATTGAATTAAGACAACATCTCTTCGTCTAAGTCTCTTCAAGTACAAAATAAAAGGGAATTGATTATTTGATTTTTTTTTTCCTCTCTCTTTTTTATTAGAGAAGTTGTAGGTGTATAGAAAAATCATGCATAAATTACAGTATGCCTCCCTGTTATTGACACCTTGCATTTGTGTGGTACATTTGTTACAATTCATGAAAGAACATTTTTATAATTGTACATTAGGATGATTGTATGATTTCTGTGCCCAAGATCATACTTCCTTTCTATGCTTGCTTTTATCAGTCTTCCCAATCAGCACAGAGCCTGCCCATGGGTGTGACCTAACAGAGTTTTGCTCTCAGAGGAAGTGGAGAAGAGTTGGGAGGTATGTGGGGAAATGCAAATTTAGTGGCTAAATAGGACTTCCCTGGGTCTGATGATTTCCAAGATGCCTCTGAGATATAAATAATGTGGAGAGGAGCGGCCAGCCCTACCTCAAAGAATGATTGTAATCAATATATTCATTCCACAAACACTTTTAGCATCTATTATACACAGGGTATCGTTAGATCCTGGAAACACGAAGATAAATAGAAGAAAATGAAACTTAATCGGGAAGTGGTAGCTCCGGTCTAGCCCCTGGAGGTCTGGTTTCTGGTCCCGGCTTTACAAAAACTGGCCATGTGATCTGGGGGAAGTCCTTCAGAGGTGTTAACTTCTGAGCCTCAGCTCTCTCAAGGTGAGATGAGGAAGTTGGAAAGGTGGCTTCTAAGTTGTTTTTTTGTTTTGTTTTCTTCCAGATCATACCTCTCCTCTGAAATTCAGCTCTACGTGTTAAAGTCCTCCTTGGAGATCTCTGTCTGGATGAACATTAACTTTCCCTACACTAGTTTCTGAAACATAAATGTAACCAGGTCACTCACTTGCTTAAAATACAGTGAGCATGAATGGCTTTCCAAAATATGTTTATTTGTTTGTGAAAAGGAGTTTTGATGGGTGGGAGGAGGGACAATGCCTCCTGTTGGAAAGACCAAGTTCACTAGCCTTCCTAGGCTTCCTAGGCTTCACTACCCTCCCTAGGAATGAACAAAAGACAAATCAAAACAATAAGGAAGGGGAGGGAACTAGCAAATATCAAATGCCCACACTATACCGCTTACTGTACTTTACATACACTATGTTATTTTAACCTTCAAAAAATATGAGATATCTTATGTAAGTTTCCCCAAGAAATAGACTCTGAGATGGAGATTTGTGTATGAGAAGCTCACTGGGAAGTGATCACGTAGTCACTCCTGTGGGTAGTTTAGGAAGCAGGGTAAGGCAGAGGGAGGAGGTGGACTTCCAGATGCAGGTCCAACAAAGGCCCTCAGTCGATGCCATGGGGAGTTCTGGAGCTGGATTGCCCTTAGAGCTGTCCCAAGTTGAGGCAAGATCCTTTCATCAACCAGTCATTGGATGTGGCTTGTCCTCAGGAAAGGGGCTTGACCTTGGGCAAGGCAGCTTCCTTTGGCTGAAGGCACTGCCTATATAGAGACTCAGCTGAGAGCTGTCAGCCATCAACACTTCCAGCAACTGGGGGAATGCGTGCCTCAGTCCCAAAGGCGGAAATCTGAGCAGCACATCATAGCATTCACTGCATGAAGTAACCTGTTAAGAGCATCATTTTATAGATAAGAAATTGAGGCTCACAAACAATGTGACTTGCTCTAGGTCATACAAGTAATGAGTGAAATTCCTAATACATATTATTGTCTGACTCCATGCTCCTTTAGCTACATATCCCTCTGCAGTTAGCATAAGGTCACACTTGATTCCTCAGATACTTTGGGGGTTGGGTAGTATAAGTTCTTCTTCAGGGGAAGAATTAGAGTTGAGCAAAGGCGGAGCCAGCTCTCTAAGGCCCTGGGCAGAGGTGTCTGAGAACAGAGAGTGCAAGTATCAGGATCTGTGGGACCGCAATATAAAATCCAGGACAGCAAAAAGGAGAGTGGGACCATGCTTATGGCAGAGCCAGTATGAGTGTTTGTAGAGAACTGGTAGCAGGAAAAGCCAGCAAGGAAGTAACGAAAGACCTGAGCCAACAGCCAGCAAAGGCCCAGAAGCTAGAGAGCTCAGAGGGCTAACTGGTGTGGGGCGGGAGAAGGGGAAGAAAGAAAGAGCATAATGCCAAGAGGAGGGCAGTTGCTAAGAAGAGGAAGAAAAGAATAAAGGAAGTCAAGAGGCAAAGGGTCCTTACTGATAAGTAGATTGGGATGTGGGATGCGGAGCCCAGGAGGACTGTGACAGAATGAGCCTATAGAGCCAGAGCTGCTCTCTTTGCCTGGCCACTCCTTGGTCTGACAGCAGTCTTGCCCCTGGATGTTAAGGGCTCTGACAGTGGCTTGGATAGGCAGCATGGCCTCAGGGCCAGTGTGGCAGGAGGCAGTCGAGTTTGCAGATTTTGTGTTCAAGTGCTGCCTCTGCTACTTATTTGCTGTGGGACTTCCGGTGAGTTGTTTAACTCCTTAAGGCTCAGTTTCCTCATCTGTGAATTGGGCATAGTAATAGTACCAACCTCATAGGGTTGTAAGTTCCTGGCACATGGTAAGCAGTTGGTAAATGTTAACTATTGATATTATTTGTATTGTCCCAGTGACTAGTAAGGCCTAGATCTGGTACAGAGCTCATGGGAAAAATAAGCTGTTTCTGCTGAAGAAATTCTCTCTCTATTCTTCCACCCCCATGACCTAACACACCTGTCTGGGTAATCCAAATTAAAGACCCTTGCTCTTAAAATAGATTCTTATATTTTAAGGAATTCAGTGACAACATAGGAAGCAACACGCCTACTTGTCTTTTTCCCAACCCTCCATCCCAAGGAGGGTGTGGGTGTCTCTTTCCAGGAAGAATAGCCAATACTCTGGGATGCAGGGGGACATCTCTGCAGAAGTCCTTGCTGGAGGCTCTCACTGGAGGGAAAGCTAAGAAGGACAGCTGGGTTTCGGGGTACCATCTGAGCATGCAGGATTTGATATCCCAGCCCATTGGCAACCAGATGAAACCAGGGCTCAGCATTTTAATGGCCTTTATCCTTCTCTTTCATCAAAATTGGGAGCCATGAGCTATTTTTCTTAAAGAAAATACAACAGAAATGGAGACCTCCTCTTCATTGACATATTCACACCGAGAAAAATTTCTTAAGATGGGACTTGTTCCTTGTTGCTTTAACTCCATCTTGCTTACCAAAGCAAAGTTTAGAAAAACAAAACTAAAGTAGGAAGCATCTGTCTCTGAGTACAGAGCCTTTACTTCTTTTATCCCACAGACTACTTTTTAAATCAGAAAGTTCATTTGCTCCTTTCTCAAGGCAAAGTAATTAACCCAAAATTCTTTAAGAACTCCTGCTTCTTAAAACTAGGCAACCACATGCAATAATTTTTCATGTAACATGTTAACTTTAAAAAAAACTCACAAAAGTGTGTGTATACCAGTGATTTTTGTTGCAAATCTGCATATGTAATGAGCAGCCCACTGAGGCAAGAGAAAACTCCATTTAAAATCCCTGTTCAGCAAGGTACACTGCTTTCATGATGTCCACCCTGACCACCTGCATCTTGGCTGTGATAATTCTTTAGTATTAGCCCACTTATCTTATGCTTACGTATAATTATACCTGGAGGCATGTTTTTGATTTGGAATTTCATAAATACAGCAAAAGGATAAATTGGAGTGGTGGAACCCACTCTACAAAATTGAGAACCCTATAGGTGTTTTATACAGTTATAATTAAACAATAACTACAATTACTATACTGTATGATTTTGGTATTGACTTCAAATCCCTCCACATGGGAATTTTGTGAAACCTTGAATGAGGTGTGGCTAAGGGTTCAGATCAAATTTTTATTCTGTTCATATTTTCATATTTTGGGTTCTGATTCATATTTTGTTTCACTGTTACTTTTCTGTATTATACACTGATGCTTTTCTTCATGAACTGTGGTCATTTATACTGGGAATTTTCTATTAAAATAAATAGGTATTTTAAATACTTGTTGCAGAAAATCCATCTCTCTTAGATTGTCTTTAATTGCTCCAAGTTCTTAGTGGCCCATAATGTGCTTCTGTCTCTAATTCACACTACAAAATTACTGTCATCTCCTATAGAGAAGCCCATGAGTGACATTCATTTGTGGGGTGCCTGAAGCATTCTGTTCCACGTCCCTGCGGACTGCCCACATGGCACTACTTAGAATGGGGTTTTGGTGGGAAGTGGGAATTCCAGAGTGAGTCTCAAGAAATATGGACTCAAAGATGCTTTCTGTGCATCACTAGCTGCAGCTACATGTGGTTCATCATTTAACCATTCGTGCCTACCTTCAGGAAACAATAAAAATAGTAGACATTGTTACGGGTTGAATTGCATCTCCCCCCAAAATATGTTGAAATCCTACCAGTAGTTCAGAATGTGATCTTATTTGGAAATGGGGTCATTGCAGATGGAATTAGTTAAGAATGGGCCGCCCTGAATTAGTGTTGGCCTAATTCAACTGGCATCCTTATAAGAAGGGGAGAAGAGGCACAGACACGCGAATGACATGTGAGGACGGAGGCAGAGCCTGAAGTGCTCCAGCTGCAAGCCAAGGAGCAGAGGCTGGGAAGAGGCGAGGAAGGATTCTCCCCTACAGATTTCAGAGGGAATGTGGCCCTGCTGACCCCTGATTTTGGGCTTTTAGACTCCAGAACTGTGAGACAGCAAATTTCAGATGTTTTAAGCCTCCAAGTTTGTGGTATGTTGTGACCACAGCCCTAGGAAAAGAAGATGAACACTAAATGCAAAACGACTACCACAGCGCTGAACACCTTACTTGCGTTAATGTCATTGCATCCACCCAATGACCCTATGAGATGCAGCCTCATCTTAACTGCATGATACCGAGAAGGACAGCAAGGCTTAGTGCAGGGGTTCTTAACCAGGGGTCCAGGAGCTGGAACTGAAATTCAAAAAAACATGACATGTTGGTGCGGGTGTGATATATGTATTAAATAATGCACAGTATAGTGAGTGCTTAGTGAGAGGTCTGTGGTTTTCACCTAACTGGCAGAGGGGTCTATGGAACAAAAAAGGTTACGAACCCCTGGCTTAGAAAGATGAAATAACTTGTCCAAGTTCACATGATTTATAAATAACAGACCTGGGACTTGAATCCAGGTCTATGTGGCTGAAGAGCCAGAGTTCTTAACCAATCTGCTCTAGTGCCTTATAAACAAAGGTTTGGAGATTTGCAAACTTGAAAGCAATTGTGATGAAGTTAGAAGACTGTAGGAGGCCTTCCTTCTTCCCTGCCTCCCTCCCTCCCTCTCTTTCTTTCTCTCTCTCTCTCTTTCCCTCCCTCCCTTCCTCTCTTTCTTCCTTCCTTCCTCTCTCTCTCTCTCTCTTTCTTTCTTTCTTTCTTTCTTTCTTTCTTTCTTTCTTTCTTTCTTTCTTTCTTTCTTTCTTTCTTTCTTTCTTTTCTTCAATGCTATATTACACATGCAATTTTAAAAAGAAGGAAGGAACCCTAATATATAAAAATTCTATTTCCTAAATATCCCCCTCTTAACTAGAAATGTTATCTGATAATGTCATTCAAGTGATTATTAAACGTGTTGTTTCTGGTAAGAATGATTGCATCATTAAAGGATGTTTAGAGTCATTATATTTTAACCCAAATGAATGGTTTTCTCATGTGGCAAGAAAGGAATCTACTGGATTTCTACCTGCAGTTATTTCCATAGTTCATCTGTCTCTCCAGTGATCCCAAATAGAATTCTTTACTGAGCCTATACCTAGGTTTTCCAAACTGCTTATGTGTTCTAGCTCTTCCCTCTTTCCTGGGCTCACTTCGGGTCAGGCCATCTCATCAGTGTGACACAGCACAGGAAGCCTGTCCTGGGCTGCACTAAAGGTCCATGAGCATCTCACAGAGTGTTCCCTAGCTGTCTCTGCTTCTCGGTTGGGGACCAGAACAATTCAGAGAGAAAGGAATGACTCCAGCTCCTCACCAGCTGTTGCAGGGAGCACACACAATGATTTTTTTTAAATTGTTATTATTTTTAAAATAAATTTTTATTACAGAAGTTGTGAACTTACAAAACAATCATGCATAGGTGTAAAATTTCCATATGACACCTCTTCACCAACATACTACACCGTTGTGGAACATTTGTTACAGATTTTGAGGTAATATCATCAGACTACTACCACTAAGTTTGGTCCATAGTGTACATTTGGCATAGTTTTTCCATACCCCCCTATTATTAACACAGTACATCTTTGGCATTGATGCAAGAATATTACAGTATTGCTGTTAACTATAGTCCATAGGTTACATTAATTGTACTTTTCCCATGCTTCTCCACATTCCCATCACCCTGCAATTGTGACGTACATCCGTTCTAGTTCACAGAAGGACATTCTTGCATTTGTACTACTAACCACAATCCTCATCCACCTCTGGGCTCAGTGTGCTATTCAGTCCCTAGATTATTCTCTAGTTTTCCTTCAATTGACATTTACATCCCTAGACTACCCTTTTCAGCCACAATTCCATTTATAAACCAGCTGCTACTCACTATAACGTGTTACCATCAACTCTATCCATTTCCACCACTTTCACAGTCAAGTTAATTAAAACTTCTACATACATTAAGCATCAGTAGTCCTTCTCAGCCCTCCTCTTTTCTCCTAATAACCTATACTCTTGGTTTTAACTCCATGAATTTATTCTTCATCTTTGTTCATATTAGTGAGACCAAGCGTTATTTGTCCTTCTGTGTCTGACTTATTTCACTTAGCATAATGTCTTCAAGGTTCAGCCATGTTATTATATGTAAACTAATTTCATTTCTTCTTACTGCAACATAGTATTCCATCATATGTATAAATCACATTTTGTTTATCCATTCATTGGTTGATGGACATGGGTTGTTTCTATTTTTTGTCAATTGTGAATAATGCTGCTATGAACATCAGTGTGCAATGTCTGTTCGTGTCACAGTTTTCAGTTCTTCTGGATATTTTCCTAGTAAAGGAATTGCAGGATCATATGGCAGTTCTATATTTAGCTTCCTGAGGAACTGCCAAACTGTCTTCCACAGAGGCTGCATTATTTTACAATCCCACCAATAGTCAAGGAGTGCTCCTATTTCTCCACATCCTCTCCAGCACTTACTGTTTTCTGTTTTTTTTTAATAATGGCCATTCTATGCAGTGTGAGATGATATCTCATTGTAGTTTTGATTTGCATTTTCCTAATACCTAGTGATATTGAACATTTTTTCATGTGCTTTTTCACCATTTATATTTCTTCTTTGGAAAAATGTCCATTTAAGTCTTTTGCCCATTTTTAAATTGGGTTGCTTGCTCTTTTATTGTTGAATTGTATGATCTCTTTATATAGCATGGAAATCAAACCCTTATTGGACATGTGGTTTCCAAATATTTTCTCCCACTGAGTCAGTTGCCTTTTCATCCTTTTGATGAAGTCCTTTGAAGTGTGAAAGTATTTAAGTTTGAGGAGGCCCCATTTATCCATTTTTTGTTTTGTTGCTCATGCTTTGGGTGTAAGGTTTAAGAAACTACTGCCTACCACAAGATCTTGAAGATGTTTTCCTACATTTTCTTCTAGGAGTTTTATGGTTGTCACTTTTATATTTAGGTCCTTGATCCATTTTGAGTTAATTTTTGTATAAGGTATGAGATAAGGGTCTGCTTTTTTTTTTTTTTGGACATGGATATCCAATTCTGCTGAATATCCATTTGTTGAACAAACTGTTCTGCCCCAACTGGGTGGGCTTGACAAGCTTGTCAAAAATCACTTGACTATAGATGTGAAGGTCTGTTTCTGAACCATCATTCAGTTCCAATGGTCTATGTGTCTATCTTTATGCCAGTACCATGCTGTTTTTACCACTGTAGCTAGGTAATATGATTTAAAGTGCAGAAGTAAGAGTCCTCCAACTTTGCTTTTCCTTTTTAAGATGTTTCTGGCTATTCAGGGCCCCTTACCCTACCAAATAAATTTGATAAGAATTGTGTTTTCCATTTCTTTTAAAAATGCTGGTGGAATTTTTATCAGGATTGCATTGAATTTGTTTATCAATTTAGGTAGAATTGACATATTAATGATATTTAGTCTTCTAATCCATGAGTATGGGATGTTCTTCCAATTATTTAGTTCTTTTTTAAAAATTTCTTTTAGCAATGCATTGTAGTTTTCTGAATATAATTCCTTTACATATTTGGTTAAACTTATTCCTAAATATTTGATTCTTTTAGTTGCTATTGTAAATGGAATTTTTTCCTGACTTCCTCCTCAGATTGAGCATTACTAATGAAATACCACTGATTTTTGCATATTGATCTTGTATCCTGACACTCTACTGAAATTGTTTATTAGCTTTAGCAGCTTTGTTGTAGATTTTTTGGGATTTCCTGGGTATAGGATTATATCATCTGCGAATAATGAAAGTTTTGCTTCTTCCTTTCTGATTTGGATGCCTTTTATTTCTTTTTCTTGCCTTATTGCTCTAGCTAGAACCTCTAGCACTATATTGAACAACAGTGGGGACAGTGGGTATCTTTGACTTGTTCCTGATTTCAATGGGAAAGCTTTCAGTCTTTCACCATTGAGTACAATATTAGTTGTGGGTTTTTCATATATGGCCTTTATCATGTTAAGAAAATTTCCTTCAATTCCTATCTTTTGTAATATTTTTATGAAGAAAGGACACTTTATTTTGTCAAATGCCTTTTCTGTATCAATCTATAGGATCATGTAATTTTTCTTCTTTGATTTATTAATGCACCCAGTGGTTTTGCCAAGAAGCTTTCTTGAACTGTTGAAGAAAAGGAGCACTTTGTTTGAGCTTTGTATGGAGGGGTAAGAAGGCTGAAATGACTATCCAGAATTTCTAGGGCACTTTGCAAATTATTATTGTATCTATCACTTTGTGTAAGAAGATAGATAAGGGTTACTGGAGGCAGATTTTGGTGCACATAAAAGGTCTGAGGTTGATGACTCAACAGCCATTGTCCCTGTTCCTGAACGCTGTTCCCTTCCTAGAAGGAGTAGAATGCCATAGGCATTTCCCTCTTTCTAGCAACTTATGCTAGTAGAAAGCAGCCTACATGGCTGCCATACAGAGCAATTTCAGGGTGCTAGGAATGCTTCTCAAAGAGCTGTGGAAAGAGTCCATGAAGCTGTGAATCTCTCTCAGTCTGAATCTCCCCATAAGGGACATGAAGAGTTCTGGGTCAGTCCAGGGCAAGACCCAGGGAGGGAGAGGTCTCCACAGGTTGGTTCTGGGGTCTGGAAGGAAGGAAGGAGCCTCAGTGGAAATGACAGGAATTTGGAGAGGATGTCTTTAGGTGAAAGATGCCCTATGACAACTCTTCTCAACTTCCGGACTTAAATGCTCTGATCCAGATCTAAACCCCTGGAAGAGGTTCAGATGTGGGAAACCTGGTAAGGCCTTGGAGTGGGCAACCTCAGCAGCACAGGCTGGGTAAGGACCAGAATTCCCTACCAGTGGGCATCTTCAGAAGCCACACTGGGCGTGTCCGCAGTGCTCTTTTTGGGCCTGGGTCACTCAGCATATCCATCTGCTCAAAAGAGTGAATAGCTAGAATGAACACTCAAGGTAAAGAGAGTGGGGAAAATCTAGGCTTGGGCTGGATGCACCTCACAGCCCACAGCCCAATTTCCTCCCCCATTTCCCCCTCAAATCCCCACAGCAGGGCCATCTGGTTGACTGGTCTGCTTAGCCCCCACACCTGACACTTGCCCCCGTGGGCTTCATGAGCCTTCCTCATCTCACCCAGGAGGGCTGAACCCAGGGTGTTTTTCCCAGTGCTTTCCCCAGGCTAAATTTAGACTCTGCAATCAGGTCTCCTAGGAGATATTTCAGGGTTTGGGGGAATTTTGTATTTTCATTTTGCTTTTGTGGGGGTTTTTCTTTACTTATCCACTTAAATATGCTCATCACAAGCTCCATGTGGGCCGGGTAGTTGGGCCTGCCCTCAGAGACCCTTCCCTGTGGGTATCACTCATGTTATAGGGAAGCTCCAATCTGGGTCTGTGATGAAGATGGCCAGGATGTGGCAGGAGCAGTCCAGCCCCAAGGCACATTCAGGCAGGACACTTTGCCAATCCCTAGCCATAAAGCCTCAGGAGAGAGAGCAGCAAGTCTTATGGAGATGTTTCACCCTCCAGTTTAAGAGAAAAAGATGAGCTCATTGTGAGCCTACCTGAGGATGTTTGGGGAGGGCTCTTTTTCACAGACTTATGGGCCTCCCCACTCTCAGGGCGGGGCTCTGGAGACCCCAGGGAAGGAAGTGGTGCTATGCTACAGATGATGGAGATGAGGGGCTGGAAATGGTGCTCACTCAGGGTTCTCCTGCTGCAAGAGCCCTTGTTTGTGCCAGAGAGGATGTTCCATGGATAATGGGCTATTGGCCAATATGGGCCTGAAGACCTGGCCAAGTTTCCTGCTCAGTATAACAGAGGTGGTATGGTATAAGGACAGAGCACAGACTCTGGAATCAGACAATTCAGGATTTGAATCCATTCTTTCCATTTTTTTGCTCAGAATTATTGGACAAATTATTTATTACACAAATTATGGCTCTGTACTTCAATTTCTTTACCTGTAAAATAGGGATACTTATGCCTGCTTCCTACTATTAAGGAGATTAATGAAGTAATATATGTGAAAGCCCCAGACATCTAGGGAGTTCAGTAAGTGGGATTTCCTTCCCCCTTACCCTCTTGAATTCATGGGAATAATGAGTACACTACAGGGAAAGGAAAAAGAACTCTTGGCCAAGAGTCAGATTTCCAAGTTTGGTCCAGGTCTTGCCTCATAACCCTACAAGCCATGCCTCCTTTACAGGGCTATTATGAGGATCAGATAAGGTAGTGAATGTGAAAGATTTTGAAAATGCTTTTTCAATACAAGGCATTATCACCTGTGCATCTTTTGTTGCTGGTCTATCAATGTCCACTCTATAGCTGAGGGAAGCAACTTGGTATACTGAGCATACTAACTGCACGGTGGTGGTGTTATGGATTGATATTTCTATAAAAAGATATGTTCAAGTCTTAACTCTCAGTCCCATGAATGTGACCCTATTTGGAAATAAGATGTGATTAGTTCAAATGAGGCCAAACTGGATTAGGGTGGGTCCTAATCCAGTATGATAGTGTACTTAAAAAAAGAGGAAATTTGGACACAGACAGCGAAAGAAGATGACCATATGATGGAGGCAGAGATTGATCTCTGCTACAAGCCAAAGAACATCATGGATTGCTGGTAAACTACTATGAGAGCCCTACAGACTTCAGAGGAAACGTGGCCCTACTAACACTTTGATTTTGGACTTCTGGCCTCCAGAACTGTGAGACAATAAACTTCTGTTGCTTTAAGCCACCCGGTCTGTGGTATTTTGTTACAGCAGCCAAAGAAAACTAATATACTTGGGATAGTGACGTTGCCCTTCAGGTCTTCAGAACCTCCATCCAAACCCGCTCTGACCCCCATTACATGTAAAATGTTATGGGGTGTTGTGTTGCACTGAACAGTAAAAGCCTTCAGACTAATGTGTAACACTAGCTTAACCTCAACATGTGTCTGTGCAGAAGCAGAATGAGGATGCCTCATGCTGGCCACACCCAGCTACTGATGGAAGCAGAACCCTTCCACTCTTCACCCTGGCTTGCTCAGGCTGGAGAAAGACTAATTCCAGAATTTAGAGGAAGAGCAAAATAAATTTTTAAAGAAGTATATGCCTGTCTTGGGGAGAGAGAGGCTTGACACAAGTAGATTAGAACATGCATTCCAGAAACTGTGTAGCTTAAGGAAAGAACAACCAATCTTGGAGTTATGTTTCTTGGATTATTGATTTCCCATCGAAAAAATGGGGTCAATAATAATAATAATACCCTCACTAAGGTGTTTCAAGTGTTAAATTATATTACTTTTAAAAGAGCATAGAATGGTTCCTGTCTCAAAAAATATTTAAAAATAAAGCTAGAATAAATGGGAATTAGCTACAAAGGGGCCCATTCGGTCCTGGCATTGTTTCTCAATTGAGTGGTTGTGTGGTCTGTACCAACCTTATTGGATAAGGCTTTCCCACCCAATACTCCCAAATCGCTGAGTTATATTCCCACTGCTACTTTATAAATATAGAAAGAGTATGTCACTCACTCCACCCTTTGTGCTCTTGGTTGTTGTACAGGTAATGGCAGCAGTTTGCAAGTAAATGCTTAATAACTGGCTCTCTGAAAAACAATGTATGTATATATATGTAAATAAGCTTATTATAAATTTTACTTATATAAAGGATATGTAGCACACAATTTACAAAATACAATTATTGTATTTCTTTTTTTTAAAAGATTTATTTATTTCTTGCCCCTCATCCCCCGCTGTTTTGCACTCACTGTCTGCTCTCTGTGTCCATTTGCTGTGTGTTCTTCTGTGTCTGCTTGTCTTCTCTTTAGGCGGCACTGGGAACTGATCCTGGGACCTTCTGGAGTGGTAGAGAGGCGCTTACTCTCTTGCACCACCTCAGCTCCCTGGTCGGCTGTGTCTCTTATTGTCTCTCCTCTGTGTCTCTTTTTGTTGTGTCATCTTGCTGTGCCAGCTCTCCGCTTGGGCCAGCACTCCTGCGCGGGCCAGCACTCCACATGGGCCAGCTCTCCACTTTGGCCAGCTCGCTGCGTAGGCCATCTTGCTTTCACCAGGAGGCCCCGGGAATCAAAACCTGGACCTCCTATATGGTAGATGGGAGCCCAATCGCTTGAGCCACATCTGCTTCCCATAATTATTGTATTTCAATAAATTGTACAATGCCCTGTATTATAAATTCCATATAACCAGTCAGTTTTCACAGAACATTCTTGTTTATTTTTGCCTAATTATATCCATAGCCAACCTATGGTTTCAATTGACAAATGTGTGTAGTTCCAGCATGAATGTTGGTCGATATTTTCTTCTAAGGTAAGAAATGTGAAGTCACAAAGACATATGTTGGAACATCACTTGTACATCAGTGATGTTACCAACTTTTTGCTGAATTGGATACTAGGTTTTGAATATTGGAAGAACAGTTCCTCAATTTTTTTATGCTTTTCACAATGTAAGAGCTACAGACACCACATTTTTATATTTAACCTTTGATGTTATATTCTCTCTATCACTTTGTTACGTCTTCACAGTCAGCCAAACAATAAATACTCCCACCATAGTTGATTTCAAGCAACTAACACTATGTCATTGAACTCAGAGTTGGGAAAAGAGGTGTTGTAGCACACATGATATAATATTTTCACCATAGAGATACAATAGATGTAAATAGCCTTGAGAGCATACAAATAGCAAACTGTCGTAAAATAAGAAAATAATGAGTTGAATATTCATTAGCTTTAGTTTAATATGTTATTTAATTGTAAGTTTATGTAATTTAATTTTTAACAATGATCATGAGTATCAATCAGCTCACAAGATTCTCAAACCTTTAACAACTGGTCCTCTCAAGTTGGTATGTGTTGACTCCAGCACACCACTGGGTACTGGTGTGGGAAGAAGGTTGGGTAAAAGAAGGGAGAAAAAACAGTGAGGAACTAAAAACACTGAGGATAAACAGAAAGTTCACAAAAAATCACCCTCTCTTACTACCCTGGTCCTCTTAGAGTGTACCTATGACCTGTTAAAATGGCCTCTAAAACACTAGCCTAGCCTTTCAAGATCTCCTTCAAGCACTGGTACTGCTAATTCTAGCCCCTGCCTCTCAATGAAAAATGAAGCACAAGCTCTGCAATAAAGCTGGCTCCTCCAAACAGCACATTGTATGCAGCAGGGAAGAGGGGTTTCTCCAACTGATCTGCATTTGCCCACCCCCACCCACTCCACCTCTCCATGTTCACGGTACCAGGACCTGACTGTATTCAAAGGTGTTCTCTAAAATTATGGGACACATCAGAAGGAAGAGGTCCAACAGCTCATTCACATTCAACCATCCAAGTTCTGCTTTGAACTAACTGACCGAAATTTGGGGGATGGTTGACAAAACTCCGTGCTCACTCTAGATTTGATTACAAAGAAGACTTTCTTCTCACTTAAAGAAATATTACCAGAGGAAACTTCCCAGGGAAGTTGTGACACCTCTTTCCTGGAGATAGCTTAGGGGGAGGGAGCACATTTCTGTGACTCTACACAGCCTCCTTCCCGGCTCCTGAAGTCTAAGCACCTGACTCGTACTTCTTGAGAATAGCAAAGTGATTTAAGGCCTGTAAAGGAGATGAGCAATCCTCAAGACAAGCAGAAAAAGTCCCAGTGAGACAGGAAGCCTGTTGGTTTCTGATGCATAAACTAGAGCACAGAGGCAGCACTGCCTGACTCGTAGTTCATAGCTCATAGCTCGCTTCTGCTGAAACCCTGGCGTCTGTGAGCGGCTGCAGGGCTCTCAGTCGGGCTCCCTTTCCTATCTCCACTGGCTGATGGATCCTAAGGGACTCTTCTCCTTGAACCTCGTGCTCTTTCTTTCCCTGATTTTTGAGCTGAGCTGCGGAACAGGTGAGTGTTCATCCGTTTGAGGGCTTCCACGATTGCCTGTCGGGAACCAGCATAGCTCTGTTGATGCTGGTGACTGTTGTTCTGTTGCCTCTTCCTTAGGAACCCTGAGTTCCTCCTACCTCTTTCAAAGAGGAAGGAACATTATGAGTTCCTGGGTCCCTTCCAAGGCTCAGCCCACCAGCCCTAGTTCCCAAGGAAAAGATCTAAGTCAAAGGCACAGCTCACATTCAAGAGCAAACTCTCACCGTGAGAGGCTTGGGTCCAAGTCTTGGCTGAGTGATTGGTTTTTACATGGGTACCTTTATGCGAAGACCCAGGCTAGAGGGGCTGAGCTGGAGGGATGGGGCTCTAGGACAAGATTCATTCTCCATCCCTGCCCAGGAGGAGAATCCTCACGCACACAAGCAGACAAAACAGGAACAAGGTCCAACGAGAAGGGCTTGTAGCGGGAAGAGAAGTTAGAAGTGAAAACCCCAGGCCTTTGGGTGAGAATAGTCAGTGACCACAACGTGTCCACTCTGGTGGTTATTTTCCTAGAGAAGAGGACTTGAGGCAGAAAGAAATTTCAAGAGGGGAGGAGGCTGGGATTTCTTGAGTCCAGGGCTGGTGGGAAATACAAATCTGGAAGCCTCAGGGTCAGGGCAGCTCTGGCAGTAAGGCCAGATACATAGAGTATTTGGAGCTGGGTTTTTCTCCTATTTTTCCAGCTCGTCTTCCTCTAACGGCAGGCTGTGTTCTTTGGTTAGTAATATCAGAGCTATGAGTAAAGGTACTTAAGAAAGAAAAAAGCCAAGCAAAAAGTGGACTTTGGGCTAACTGTGTGAGTTGGGGTGAGAATCAACTCCTTTCTGCTTAAATGCCTTGGGACTTTGGTTAGATTGTGGGAGTAGAAGCAGCATCAGGGAAGGGGGGAAATCCTGAAACCCTGGGTGTTTTGGGCTTGGGGTTTTTAAGACCGCAAATCCATTATGGACTTTTCTAGGAAAAGCCCCAAGATATGCCAAGGGATGTGGGGGACCTGCAAATGGGATCTGTCTCTTGCTAGGCTCCCAGATGAAGAGGTCTACAGGGTGCCTAAGCCCTTGCTGGACCTCACTTTTCTTTGGAATCAGGGAGACCCATGGCTCTTACTTCCCAAGGCCTAGGACAGGAAGAACTGTGCTCAGAGCTCAGAAAGCCAAACTGAGCCACGTCATAAGGAGAGCCAAGCACTCCTTTGTGGAGTACCTGTCTTGGAATACTTCTTGGGGCCACAAGGAGTGATGGGGTTGAACTGTGGGCTGGACTTTTCTATCTCTGTGGCTGTTTGATTCCTGGTCAGTCTGGCCTAAGCTGTCTCTAGGTTCTGTTGACAGCTGCTCCACTGGAAACTGTGGAGGTCAATGGTTAGTGAGAAAACAGCCCAGCCCCCAAAGGTGTGTCCATTCAATCAGCAGCTACTCCCTTCCTTGCATTCCACCTTCTCTTCCGAACTTTGTACAAATTTTTTTCGGTGTTTTTATTTTTAAATGTGCACCCTTTTGTAAAACCACAATGAAACCCAGGTAGAAATACTTTGCAAATGGGACAGGTCAGCCATGAGAAATTTACCTAAGAAGCCCAATTTCTTGTAAAATCAGTACCCATTCCCCTCTCCATGTCTACTCTGTTCAAATTCCAACTCCCAGGCAGAATTCTAACAAATAAAAAATTCCACACCTTCCTTTCCCCAATAAAGTGAATTTTCCATTTTCCCCAGTGGGATTTTTTGCTCCTCCATGAAGGTCTTCCCCACCCCTTCACACACACTGGGCTGAGGGATAATGGGTGGGTTCTAGACTCAGCACTTCCTTGTCTGTTCACTGGTCCCTTTAATCCCAAGATGTAGACCTAGGCACTTCCATCTCTTTGAATATTTAATATTGTTATGTGTTGACATCACCTCCACTGTCTCCAGCTCTGGGCTAGAAATCAGAACAAGACTATTTGGTTTCATCCATAAATTGACATTAGATAATCCCATTCAACCACTCTTTATTGAGGTCCATGATGTATCAGGCACCATGCAAGGCATGAGGGAAGCAAAATGAACAACCACAGACTTTGTCCAGCACCTGGCACAGTGCCTGCTACATGAGAGTCCATCCACAGATGTTTGTTGAATGAATAATAATAGTATATACTGCATGCTTGCTACATGCTAAGTGCTGATCTCAGTGCTTTATGCACATTATTCATTTAATTCTCATACTAACCTTATGAGATATACATTATTGTTACCATTGCCATTTTATAAATGAAGACAGAGAGGCACAGATTGGTCCAGCAATTTCTCCATGGTCACATAGCCTGACTCCATGAAGGAAACAGAATGAACTTATATTTGGGAAGGGAAGGGGCTAAAATCTGTATCCAGGTCTCTTAGTAAAAATTAGAAAATGATATCTATAATTGACATATATTGGAAAGTGCTATAGGAATTTTCGAGAGGCAAGAGACTGCTAAAACCATAGAAGGATTTAGATGGCACATAGAAGTATTTGATCTGGAATTTGGAAAATGGATAGAAACTTTTTTCATCATTCAAGTTTTCATTTAATTTTTTATTAACTAGTTGGTTTATTGGAAGAGTATCACATATATGTCTATAAAACTTCAACAATACAAAAGGGTATAGACTGAAGATTAATTTCCCTCCCATACTCCTTCCTGGAGGTAGCTACTGTTAGCAGTTTCTCATACATTCTTCTGAAAATATGCATCTGGTGAGTTGGATATTATGGGACTTGAAAAAGAGTATTCTAGATGAAGGCACAAATGCAGAAGCAAAGTGTCGTGAACGTGCTGGGGAATGGTACATGGTGCGTTGTGCCTGATGCCTAGAATGCGTGGCTAAGGTTCTTCCCTCTCCTCACTTGGGAAGTGAGGAGAAGGGTCCCCATCGTTTCTTCCCATGCTACACCTTTAAGGGGTGCTATAATGTTAATGCAGAGCACATTTTTATTTTGGAGAGAGAACTTAGACTCTATGTTGTCGTTTGTTCAGTCATTCAATCAATTTTTTCATTCACTTGGGCAACAAGACTTTATTGAGTTGCTATTATGTTCCAGGTCGCTGCTAGGGATCCAGCAGTGAACAAACAGACATAGTCCCTACTTCTGGGAGTTATAATTAAGTAAGGATGACAGGTATCCAAATAGAAGTAAAAAACTTGGTCAGCGGTTTGCAGAGATGCCAAGTGCATTGGAATTGTATGGCATGGAAACCTGACCTAAACTAGGGGTCAGTTAAACCTTCCCAGAGGAAGGGATGTAGAGGCTGGGAAGAGTTAGCCAGGCAAACAATGGGTGGTTAGAGGCTTTCAGCTGGGGAACAGTTAGTGCAAATACTCTAAGACAGAAAGAACGATTCAACAACACCAAGGAATAGGAGGACAGTGGGGCTGCAGTTGTTTCGTTTGTTTGTTTGTTTTTTACAGTTTTTAAAGGAGCCTTAGCCAAGTTATATATTTTCTTCCTGGGCCTAGGTTTACCATAAGAATGGTGGGTCAATGAATCCTGCCTGAAGTCCACCTGAAGAAAATGCTGTAGGAAGATGCTATAAATGCATGTAAAAGCACTAGGGGGGAAAAAAAAGGAAAGGAGTTATAATTAGGTAGAATTCCATCTTGTAAAAAGGTTGGCTAAATCCGACTAATTTCAGGCCAATATCCATGGATCCCTGTGAATTGTTCTACTTTCTAAGCATAATTACCCATGATGGGAAGTGAGTTGGTATTTCCAGCGGCAAATGTTTCCTCCCAGACATTTTTGGTAAACAGGGGCTGACTGAATCACAGACTCACTGGAAAACACTCATCAGGCAGTGGGATGTTTCAGGGGCAGGGACTCCATTTGGAGGATTTTATGAACCACTTGAAAGCCGCCACTTATTTTTCCACTTATGCTTAGATGAGGTTGATTTCAAGCACCCTCTAGACATAACGGCTCGCACACACTCAGGTCTTGCTTCAACCTTCTTTATGTGGGTTGTGGAGTGTGAGGGTCTCGTCCTCCCACTCTTTCTGACAAGGTTTTGGTTCCACTCCCCACAACTGAATACTGCATGTGCATAAACCACAGGTCATCTGCCCTCTTCTTTTTCTCTTTTCTGAAGTTCGGGTGTTTCGTTTTGTTTGTTTGTTTGTTTTGGCAACTCCCTACCTCATCCTATATCTCCCTTCTGAATTCCAAGTTCTGACAGCAAGCATGTTATGGAGTCTGCCAGGTTAGGTGCAAGGAGAGGCTACCCGGGAGAAATATGAGAAGGTGGTGGGTTATAGTCTGAGAGCAGGAATCATTTCCATCCTTTTTTTAACCCCCTCCATATCAAAATAGGCCTAAAAAAAATCAACAAGAAGATGATCGTTTTTAATCTTGTTTTGAACCTCAGATCCCTTTGAGAGGTGAAATTTCCCAGAAAAATGCACATGTGTTTATCTACACAACTTTTTCTGTATACAGTTTCAGTGCATCCATGCGCCACACAGCATTTCTACTTTCACGTACGATGCTGTATTTTCTGTCATCCCTTTATACAGAAGCGCTTAGGGTTAGGGCTGTACTTGCAATTCAGTTATGCAGCCACCAGAGCTGCCACATTATCTGACAGTCAGGAACTGGTGAATGTGGCTGGGAGAAATTTCAATATGCTTCTCAATTTATCTTTGTTAAAAATTCACACACATGGGGAGCGGGTATAGCTCTGTAGTTGAGTGCCTGCTCCCCATGTATGAAGTCCTGGGTTCAAGCCCTGGTACCTCTTGAAAAAAAGTAAAATAAAAAATAAAACACACACACATTAACATTCCTCATCTAACTAATTAAACAACAGTGAAGAACACTATTTTACAAGTTGATAATCAAATTTGGAGGGGGTAATTTTTAAGTTTTATTGTGATAACATATGTACAACATAAAATTTTCCATTTTAACCATTTTAAAGTGTACAATTCAGTGGCATTAATTACATTCACTATGTTGTGCTACCATCACCACCATCCATTACCAAAGCTACTTTCTGTCTCTATGAATTTATTTATTCTAGGCATTTCATTTAAGTGGAATCATAAAATAATTTGTCTTTTTGTGTCTGGTTTATTTCATTCAGTATAACATACTCAAGGTTCAACCATGTTGTAGCATGTATCAGAACTTCATTCTTTTTTTGACTCAATAATATTCCATTTTATATACCACATTTTGTTTGTCCATTCATCTGTTGGACACTTGTGTTGTATCTACCTTTTGGCTATTGTGAGTGAGGCTATGAACATTGCTGTACAAGTCTCTATTTGAGTCCCCATTTTCAATTCTTGTGGATGGATGCATAGAGTGGAATCGCTGGGCCATATGGTAATTCTATGTTTAATTTTTTTGGAACTGTCAAACTTTTTTCCAAAGTTCATGGCAATATTCAAAGGAACAAGTGCCTCACCACCTTTCTCACTTTTCCCTAACAATTAGGTAACTTGACCATTCTAATTCTGATTTTAGCTCAGGTTTAGGAAGACTGCTTTTTCTTTTCCCCCAATCTCTGAATTTCTATTCAGACATTAGCTAAGACATTTACAAGACAGTATTGGAATTTCAGGATACTTTGGCATCAAGAACATTTTGACCAGTTTGCCCAATTTCCCAACTCATCTTAACAAGTCAGTTGCAACTCTTCTGAGTGGCTGACTGCTTAGGCAGATGGTTTTATTTCATTCTTCTGGCTTTCTTATCAAGTAGAACAATCTGTGCTCTCTCTGAGTCACAGGATCCTTCTCTTAAAACACTAGCTTATGGTTGAGTTCAGTATATACACGGTGGGCAAAGAGAGATGTTAGGTAATATGACTTTCAGCATTTTAAAATTGAACAGATAGTTATTAAAAAGCCTACTGTGTGCCAAGCACCATTGTAGCTGCTTAGGACAAAACAGCAAGCAAAACAAAGTTCTTCCTCTTGATTAATTTGCATGCTAGTGGGGGAGACAAAAATAAATAAAGATATAATATCAGGCAGCAATTAGCACTGTAAGAGTGGGGATGCTATTTTTAGATAGGATGGTCAGAAAGACCTCCCCAAAGACATATAATTTTTTTAGCAGAACCTAAAATTAATTAAGATAACAAACTATCCAGATATACGAGGGAGGAGATTTCCATAAAAGGGAACAGCAACCACAAAATCTCAGAGACAGGAATTTTCCTGGTGAGTTTGAGGAACAGCAGGAAGCCAGTGTGGCCACAGGGCAGTGAGGGAGGGACAAGGGCAGGAAATGAGCCGCAGAGGTACCAAGGCCTGGGGTAGGCAGGGCCCTGGAAGCCATGGTAAGGACTTTGGATTTTATTCTAATGGGTAACAGAAAGTCCTGGGAGTTTAAAAGCTGGAGGGGGACAAAATCTGATGTGGTTTTAAAAGGTAACTCTGTCCCTTGTATGAATACAGGGAGATCAGTGGGAAGTCAATGGCAGTTCCCAGGGCTGCGATAATGATAGCAAAATGAAGGAAGTGAGAAGTGCTCAGATGCCAAGCATACTCTATAGGGAAAGCCAACAGGATCTGCTGATAGACTGAATGTAAAGTATTACAGAAAAAAAGAAAAGCAGTCAAGGATGATTCCATTGTTTTTGGCTTGTGAAACTGGATGAATTGTGATGTTGCTTTTAGTAAGGGTGATGGAATCAAGAGTTCATTTGCTAATTTTGAGATGTCTGTTAGACCTTGTAGTGGTTTGATATTGTTTATGAATTCCAAAAATAGATACTGGATTATATTTGTAAACTGGTCTGCACCTGGGCATGATTAAATTATGATTAAGGCTTTGACTGGGCCATGTCAAAGGATGTTGAGTCCCTGCCCCTTTGGTGGGCAGGGACTCAGAGAAAACCATGCAGCAGAGTAGTTAGTTGGAGTTTTGATGCTAGAGTTTTGAGGTGGAGCCCAGGAAGTAAGCACACAGAGTAACAGAGCATCTGAGCCCAGAGAGAATCGAGTCCTGGCAAGAGAGGAACCCAGGAAGCCCGAACTCTTGGCAGACGTAGGCAGCAATCTTGCTCCAACATGTGGCAACAGACTTAGGTGAGGGAAGTAACTTATGCTTTATGGCCTGGTAACTGAAAGCTTCTACCCCAAATAAATAACCTTTATAAAAACCAACAGATTTCTGATATTTTGTATCAGCACTCCTTTGGCTGATTAATATAGACCTCCAAGTTGTGATCTGTATCAATAGTCAGGAGTGCAGTGGAAAGTTTGGTTGGGAGATATAGCTTTGTAAGCATACCAGAAATATGTCATTCCTTTCAACTTGGATGAGAAACTGGGTGAAAAACTGGCTGAGTGTGAATGGGGAAGAAAAGAAGTCTGAGTCCTGAGCCCTGGGACACTCAAATGTTTAGAGGTCTGGAAGAGGAGGAGGTTCCAGTCAAGCAGACTGAGAAGGGGCAGCCAATGAAAGAGAGTGTGGTGTTCCAGGGGCCAAATGAAGAAAGTGTTTCAAGGAAAGAGTGACAAACTATGTCAAATGCTACTGAGATAGCAAATAAGATAAGGATTGAGAATTGACCAGGCATTATGAAATAAAGTGACCTCGACAAGGATGGTTCCAGTGAGTGATAGAGAAAAATGTTTGGAGTGAGTACAGGGAAAACAGCTCAGGTAATGGGGACAAAAAGCATAAACACACACGAAAGGACTTTGCTACAAAGGAAAGCAAAGAAATGAGAAGGTATCTGGGGTTGAACCTGGGGTCATAGGAGGGGTTCTTAAGATGACAGAAATTGTAGCACGTTTGTAGGTTGATGGAAATAGCCCAGTAGAAAGCCAATGATGGAAGGGTGGGGAGTGGCAAATGCAGTAGCAAAGCCTTGGAGTAGGTGAGTGTTCCATGAAGGAACAGGCTAGGCTTACATGGGAGCACAGGCTCCATCTAGGTAGGTGAGTAGATTCAGTGGTGGTAAAAAACGGAAGTTCTCCTTTTGTTTCTTCTATTTTTTTTTTTTTCAGTGGCAAGGTCATCAGCTGAGAAAGAAGGGAGGAAAGCAGATTGTGGGTTTGAGGAGAAAGGAGGTGTTAAATGATCAGCAGGTTTAATCAGTGGTTTAAACAGTAATGTCTTTTGAGTTTCGTTGGTTTGGTTTTTTATTTGTTTGTTCTTGCTGGCTCTACCTTTTTGCAGGAGAGAACTAAAGTAATTTCTCACCCTCAAAATAAACTATCTTAGGATTTTTTTGGGGAGCTAAGATTCCAAAATTTAGAAACTGGGTTCACCACCTCCCTGGTCTCACTTTGCTCAAATTTTTCTCTTTTCCTTATCATCTGAAATGATACTCCTGTCACTCTGACCACCTGGGCTCATGAAGTCAGAATCACTTTCAGTTGTTCTCTATCCTTTATCATATCTACCCAATGGTGGCAAGAACCATGGTTAAGGAATTAACAGACCTGGAGTCTAATCCTGACTCTGCCACTTATTAGTTATATGATTTAAGAGAGGTCATTTACCCTCTCTGTTCTTTAGATACCTTAACTATAAATCCAAGTCGATAAAATTCCCTACCAGATTAAAGAAATCCAGGGTTCTAGGTAGCATATACAGCTCTATCCTAAACAAAAATTTTTAGGAGGTACTGGGGATCAAACCCGGGACCTCGTATATGGGAAGCAGGCACTCAACCACTTGAGCTACATCTTCTCCCCTATCCTAAACAATTTTAAGATCTCCATTGGGATTTTTTTTATTACTGAGAATACAGTGAGGACCCTTATGACAGTCTGCCTACTAAGGACCTGGTAACCCTAGGGATAGCCCAAGAAGAAGAAGGAGAGCCTTCCAGTGTGTCCACAGACACAACATGGTTCTCAAAGTCCTCTATAATAAGGGCCTCTCCTCTCCTTCCTCACAGGTGGGGGCGTGATGGACTGCCCAAAGTTTCTTTGGATATTGGGAAGAAACGCAACCCTGCCCCTCACATATCAAGGAGTAAATAAGAGCATGGACAACAGCATCCGCATCATTGTCACAATGGCGAAATCACCAGGAAACAGTGTCAAGAAGAAAATAGTGTCTCTTGATCCATCATCTGAAGGGGGCTCTCCAGGCTATGTAGAGAGCCGCTATAAGTTTCACCTGGAAAACCTGAGCCTGGAGATCCTGGAAAGCAGGAAGGAGGATGAGGGCTGGTACTTTATGGTCTTGGAGCAAAACATCTCAGTCCAGAACTTTTGCCTGCAGCTGAAGCTTTATGGTAATAATGGTGTCTTCTCCGGTCCACACTGCAGGGCTACAGTGGTTCCTTGATCAAGAATTTAGGCCTCTCTCAGAAGCAAAGAGTACTTAGAAATGAAAATAACTTGAGAGATCATCTAGTCCAGTGGTATTAAACTGTTTTCCATGGCAGAAGCTTTAGAGCAGGGGTTCTTAACAAGGAGTCCATGAGCTTGAATTGAAATAAAAAAAAACAAACCCATTATTCTCGGGGGATGAGTTGGTGTGGGTGTGATATATTTATTAACTAATACACAGTGTAGTGTGGATTTAGTAAGGGGTCTGTGGTTTCCACCTGACTGGCAAAGGAACCCATGGAACAGAAAAACAAGAATCCCTGCTTTAGAGATTCTTTTTTTTTTTTTTTCCTCTTACTTATACTTTGGTAATAGTTAAGCATGAACTAACCTCATCCCCATTTCCCAAAGAAAGGAGCCAGGCTGCCTGCAGGCTGGATGGCTTGGAGCCCCAGGAGTTATGGTTTGCAAATAAGATTTTATTTGAAAAAAGAGTATTTTTTAATCTGATTTTTTAAAAGTTTGAATACCCTAATCAAGCCAAACCTTTTTTTGTTTATTTTTCTTTCTTTTTTTTTTTTCCTTTTTAAACCTTTCTTTCAGAGATGAAAATGCTGAAATCCAGAGAGAAGTGGTTTGCATGTGCTTGCACATGTTATCAAAACTAAAATTCAGCCCTTGTACCACTTGCCAAGCCCTGTGCCCTGGCATAGAATTGCATTTACGTGGCAGAAGAAATGCCTTTTTCTCATTTAAGTGAAGTCTCTGGTTATAAAAACACTTAGCTGCAGAACCTAACTAAAACCAAGACCAGTGTATTTTTTCAGCATCTGTAACTGTCACTCCCTCTTGAATGTACTCAGGGTTTGTGTCTCTTAGGTCCACAGACTGACTGGAATTCCCAGGAATCCTGACAGCCACATTGGGGCTTTCCTGCTTCCTCAAAGTGACTTCCTAATCTCTGGGGATGGGACAGGGAGCCCCACACACCTAGCATAGCTTTAAAATCCTCAGGGATCTAGAGAAGAAAGAGCAATACCCTCCTCCCCTCCCAAGTCCCATCTCCCCACCCCTACCTCAATCATTCCCTCTCCTTGAAACAGTGTATGCAGGAGTCCCCACTGCCCTCCACCAGGAACTAGGGGTCCCAATCACTTTGATGGTGACGTTGGGACAAATCCATGGTGACCATGGAGAACACACATCCTGCAGTTTTCAGAATAGTCCAGATGTTATACATTCTGTCCTGTTGTTTACTGCCTTTGCCATCTTTGGTCAAATTCTTACCTTGAAAAATATGGTCTCTGTAGCCATGACTCTTCTCAAGCCAAGGAAAGAGGCTGGATTTTAGAATCAGGCAGACCTAGGTTCAGATCTCAGTTTGGTCACTTAGAGGCTGTGTGACATTGTGTAAGACACTGTACTTCTCTGGGACTCAGTTTCTTTATCTATAAAATGGAAATAATTATAACAAACTCAAAGTGTTGTTGAGAAGGTTAAAGAAGATGATGAGTGTGAAACTCTAGCACTGTTCTAGAATAGTTGTTAAATAAATAAGACTTTCCCTTTTACCTTGCCTGTCCTATAGGGTTAGAATGGGATAGGTTGATAGGGCCTATGGGCTATGCTTGAAGAGCTATCCCTAAACCAGACACACTAAAGAACTTGCTACACACACACACACACACACACACATGCACACACAATATAGATGAGACCCCACTACTAAAAGTTATTCTTTTAGGTCTAGGAGGTTAATACCTTTAGTCAATGATAATTCAAACCTGTGGGGGATCAGTTGACAGCAAACTCCACTGATAGAATATAAGAGAGGAACCTAGATTAGGGACATCAGAGCAAGAGGAGTCCTACACTATTGTTAGAAGGAAACTAAAAAAGCCCCAATTTTCCTTCTTAGCTATTTTATCTTGAGGTGGTCCTGGAAAAGAATGTAGGGAAGAGAGAGGGATGGTGAAGCAATAGGTCACCACTAAAATAAATCACACTGAAGCCTCCTCATTGACGGAAAACTGCTCTCACTGTGTTTTCTTCTAACATAAAGGTCAAGTCAGAATTCCAGGGGGTTCATTTCAGTGATGGCTCCCTTCCTCCCCCTCCTGACAGATCAGGTCTCCACTCCAGAAATTAAGGTGGTAAACAGAACCCAGGAAAATGGGAACTGCAGCTTGGTGCTGGCCTGTACAGTGGAGAAGGCGGACCATGTGGAATACAGCTGGAGCACAGAGTCTGGCACCCACCTACTGAGCCCAGCCAATGGCTCCCACCTCCTGCACCTCACCCTCGGCTCTCAGCATGCCAATGATTTCTACATCTGCACCGTGAGCAACCCCATCAGCAACCGTTCCCACACCTTCATCCCGTGGTCCAGATGCAGGCCAGACCCGCCTGGTAAGTGCGCCGGTGGTGACTAGTGTACCACTCAATGGATATGGGCTTAGTCACCACCTGCACCAATTGCTCTGCTTCCACATCCATGGGCTTCTCCTTGGTAGCAATACTTTACATTTTTTTAATGGTTTGCAAAAGCCTTCCATGTGTGTTCAGTGAGGATGCTCGCCTCATAATCAACCAGGGTGGCATTAGTGTGCTCCACTCACAATTGAGGAAAATAACAGGATGTGGTGGACCCAAACCTAGAACCCAGTCTCCAAGTTGTGATCCTTCCTCTCCCCTGCTGCCTTAGCTCCAACCTGCAAGGGTGGCTGGGTTAGGAAGTGCAGGTGGCAGGCCCTGACTCCCAAGTCCATCTCCATTGAGAGTGGGACAGTTCTAAACCACAAGTATTTGTTGATCACAGATGCTGTAGGACATTGGGAATAGACATGACACATGATCTCTACTATCCATTGTAAAGATAAAATATGAAACATTTGATCACTGATGAAAAATAGAATATAGCAAAGTCTTTATTTTATGGAAAGGACCATGAATCTCATAGCAGGTCAGAGGAGGGTAATGTAAGAAAGCCAGAGGAGCCAGAGAAAGATGGGACTAAGACCTGGACTGTAAAGTTGGGGAAATAACTCAAACAGCACTTTATCATTGGCAAAGTACTTTCAACTGCATAATTCCTTTTTTTTTTTTCATTTTGAAAACAATTTATTGAAGTATATCATTCATACATGAACATACATAAGCAAAAGTGTTTAGTAAACATTGTGAACTTACAAAACAAACATGCATAACATCACACAGGGCTCCCATACATCACCCCACCACAAATACTTCGCATTGTTGTGAAACATTTGTTAACAAATTATGAAAGAGCATCATCAAAGTATTACTACTAACTATAGTCCATATCTTACTCCCTTACAGCTTTTTTTAAAGGATTTATTTATTTATTTACTTTTATCCATTTTTTGCCTCTCCCCCATTTTTGCTGTTTTTGTGTCCATTCGCTGGGCAATTCTCTGTGTCTATTTCCTGCCCTCTCTTCTCATCCTTCTTCTTCTGTCTTCACTGGGATTTGATGCTTGGAATCTCCGATGTGGAAAAGAGGCATCCTACCGCCTGTGACACCTTAGTTCCTGGTTTTTTGGCGTGTCTCGTCTTGGCTCTCCCTTGTGTCACTCTTCTGGTATGTCATCATCTTGCTGTGTGGCTCATGGGGCCTTGGGGGGGCTTACCCGCTCGTGGCACCTGATAGCACACCCGTGCACAGGCCCCTGGTGGCCCACACACCTTCTATATTTTTCTTTTTTTAATTTTTACTGGGAGGTACCAGGGATCGAAACCAGGTCCCTCCATATGGGAGACAGAAGCCCAGCCATTTGAGCCACATCCGCTCCCTGCTATATCTCTTAAGGTTGACCAAAGATACCTAGAGTTACAGTCTTTTCCCAGACAGGATGGTCATATAATAAATCAGCCTTAGTTTATCACCAGCATTCTAAAAACCAGACCTAGGGAGAAAAACTAGGTCTAGGGACACATGCATGGTTTCTAATATAGCGAATGTTTAGCCTACCCTGATTATCACAAAATCAGGACAGCGATTAACCTCTCTGAGACATAGAGTCTTCATCTACAAATAACAACTGCTGGCAGGTCTTAATTGTTTACTATGTGCCAGTTATATGTCACATCACTTAATCCTCACATAATCCTACAACATTAATAGTATTAGTGTCCCCACTTTACAGATGAGGAAACAAAGATATAAAAAGGCTAAGTAAGGTCACATCAGAACAAATGATAGCACTGGGCTCTCTAACCCTGGAATTCCCATAGGTATTAGTGGAAGAGATAGTACACTTAAAATGCCTTATCAACCATAATAAAAATGTCATTTTTCCCATGGGGCTGAGGAAGCAGTAGTCCCTGTCTCAACACAGTCCTCTCTGGTTATAGCAGCCCTATTGGAGTAAACACAGGATGCCAAATGCTTTATCCTAGCCTACCCCTCAAAACAGAGAGAGCTTTCTTCACACTATGCAGTGCAGTTTGACAAGACTTTAATTCACGCATACCAAAGTCCTGGAAGGCCGCAAAGCTTGCATTAGGGGCATCTGGCTCTAAGGATAATCTAAGGAGACACGACAAGATGCTCTTACCCATCTAACTTGCTTTGGGGGCCAAGCAGACACCAGTGTCACCCAGCATTTACTGAGTATGAAGCAGGCTCTTGTGGGGTGTGGAGGCACAAGAAGAAGTGGAAATACGGTGTCATGGGAAGAGCCCATGGGTCTGAGTCTGGCTCTCACTCACCTCAGTCATTAAGAGAATCACCCCACGTGGGGGTAGCTGTTTCACACTTGGGTCTCCGTTTCATCATCAGGAAAGTGAAAAGGGTAGACTAATGAAGCTCCTTCTAGAGTCTATATTGTATGATTCAGTTTGTATGTACATTAGTGAGAACTGCTATTAAGGGTTGCCACGTAGAGATCCCCTCCCTAGCCTTCAGGCACGGGGATCACAGGGCATCAGAACCAGATGGCACAGCTGGTTTATAGCATGTTCGTCCTAGTACATCAGGTTGCCTGAATACTGAAAACAGACTTTTAATTAGTACACTGACTTTTGTTTGCAAATGAATGCTACTAATTATTAAATTACTCTAATTAAAAAATTTTATTGAGGTTCTGCTATGTTCCAACATTGTGCTAGATGCTGAGTACACAAAGATGAAAAAGACATGAACCTTGCCCTTAGTGAAGAAGCTAGATCAATCAATAAATAATTACGGTAAATTGTGTAGTGTAATAGGATCAAAAGAGAAGCATGTACAAGGTAAGGAGAGGAGAGAATGAGTAACACTGTCTTGGGGGATCAGAGAAAGCATCACAGAGGATGTGACATACACCGGGTTTGAAGAGTAAATAGAAATTCCCCAAGAGATAAAAGGAAGACATTCCAGACAGAAGGAAAAGCAGACACAGTGGGTCTTGTTCTGTTTTAACCCATAGGTAATGGGAGCTAATAAAGAGTTTTCCACAGAGGAGTAATGTGGTCAGCTTTGCATTTCAGAGAGAAAATTCAGTGGTGTGGAGAATAGACTGGGGCTGAGAAGCCACAGAAGTGAGAGACCTAGTTATGGAGAGGCCATTATTGCAGAAATCCATCAAGTGATGATGAGGCCTGAACCAAAGGAGTGACCAGTAGTTTAACAAAGACCTTTCTTCTTCGGTCATACAAAGGGAAATCTCAACCTTGGGATGAAAGGATGGGGACTGAGAATTTATTAGAGGTCACCTCACCACCTATAATCAGGGAAATAATCTTCAGATATACATGTTTTACTTTCATTAATGAGCTCTCAATGTGGTTATTGATGTTAACACGACCAAAATGCGATGTGATGTCAGCAATGCCTCTTGGCAGGACTCACTTAAACTAAACCACCCATGAACACATTTGCTATTCTAATTATTTTTTAATGACTTTTGTTCAAGCTCTCAGTCACATATTCATCCTAATTCCATTGGACATTTCAGTGTTTTACAGTAAGAAACACCTTAATGTCTATTGCAATGAAGCACCTTTATTGCAAAGTCCAAATCCTAGGGTGCTACAAAATACTCTCACAAGGTCAAATGAAGCAGTGTTGACATGGGTTTTGTTATTGTTTTGCTTTTTTTAAAGAAGCTGCTCTTAGACACCAGGTCCCATCTGTAAAGTTATTAACGAGTCAGATTAGTTCTCCCCAACCTCCCTCCCCGCCAACCTGTATCACTGGGAAAATACCACCTACATCTTACAAGCCACTCTGGGTTAGCTTCCACTGGCTCCTCAAACACCAAGAAATGGCTCTGCCTCCACCTGCTCCAGACGAATGTTCATGCTAGTGTTCAGAAAGCTTGTTTTCATTCAGTTAATAATGTTTCGCTTCTAAATGTCAGACCTATGTAAGTGGTAACCCTCACCTGTATGAGCCCCTCTGAAATGTTCCTCAAGTGGCTCTGACCTGGTACCCTATAAACAATGAACAAATGTTGAGAGTAAAAAGTAATAAGGTGACAGCCCCAGATTGGTAGCACAGGACCAGCTCTCCGAAAACTTTTTTTAAACATACGATTTTATGCAATAGTTTGTTTTGCAGTACGTTTATGGGAAGGCTTTGTCAAAATGCACAACCCTTTCGTGAAGTATTTTGAGAATAGGGAGGAGGGAAGGAGGTGGGCCATGGACAAAAGCAACTTGCTCCTGTCTTCAATGACCATGTTTTGAAATAGCTATGCCTATGCTAGAATGGTTAATATATATAACCTTAAACAATTCTTCCAAAAGGGAATGCTCCTGGAAGCTCATCCTCTTACCCTTTTCAGTAGATTAAGCAAAAAACTGGCTCAGCAAGTCTGAGTTAGCTCAGTGGAAGAAACAGCTGACACCTGCTATTGAGCTCTGGGAGCTCCCCTTTCTGACAAGGCCATTTCCTCAAACAGGGATCTCCCCTTGTTACAGCGTCACCTGGATGTTCCAGGCACAGGGGCAGATCCCTCTCCATGGTGCTTCCCAATCCAGCAAACCTGACAAGAATGGTAGAAGGATGAATGCTGGGCACCTCTCCTTGGCCAGGGCATACTTGCTACAAGGGAACCTGAGAAGTGTAATCCTTAGCTGGGTAGCGGTGTGCCTGGACAAGACTTGAAGTACCCTGAAAATGTGAGAAATGACCTTGGGGGCACAACCGCAGCCTCTGCAACACAAAGGTTTTGTTAGCAAAGGAGTAACAGAGGGTTGTTCAGCCACACTCTCCTGAGAGGAGCCCTGTCCTCTTGAAATTCACCCCCCAGAAGCCCAGGTCTGCTCTACAGCCCTCCTCTGAGAGGAAGCTATCTGTCGGGATAGGCTGGATAGGCTGAGAATTTTCTAAACTGTCAACTGCTAGGTGGGAGTAGGCAGGGGCAAAGGATTTTTCTGGAAGCTGAGAACTCCAAAAAATTTTTACAAAAAAGCGGGTGGTCCCAGACTTTAAATTAGTATATGGCTCGCGAGTATCCTTCCCCAACCCCCAATTCTGAGTGGAAACCGCCACCTACAAGAAGGTATCTCTTGAAGATGGTTGACTTCTTCAAGTAGATGTGCTCCCTCCCCCTGGCTGCCTTGCCACATGAAAGGCAGGAAAGAGATCCGGTGCTCTCAGACGGTTACCTTAGCATCTCAGTATCTTCTGGGGTGAATGACATTTGGTTCTTAGACTCTTTCTCCTCTTCTTCCTCCTCCTCCTCCTCCTCCTTTTCCTCCTTTATCTCCCTTAAAGACTTAGGTTTGGGGACTTGAGGGAGATGTTTTTGTGTTTCTGTGGCAACAGGCTTCACAGAAAAAACAAAAGCCCTCCAGAATTTTCCTTGGAGGCAGGGCTGCTGCCAAGTTGCTTTGTTTAAGCCACAGGCAGGAGAATGGAGCACCACAGGGTGGAGACTCATGCAAAACGCTCTTCACTGATGGCGCAGGAGTTCTCAACCAGCCTGCGCAGCTACGTCTCAGAGGGCCAGGGGAAATAAGGTTCCAAACCTCCAGTACATTTGGATAGGGTCTCTTTGAGAATGAAGGAGAACGGGGCCCAGGGTCTTGTTTCTCAGGGACACATTCCAATAGGTGCTACATGACTGAGCAAAAAGAGGGAGAGCCGGAGTTTCCATCACAGGAAATAGTGATTGAAATGGGAGCACAGGTAATGTATGGAAAGCACTGATGCACACTTTCCCTCTTGTTCCACTTTTGTTATTATAAAACATATTAAAGCAGGCCGTTGTTCCTTCCTTTTTACTTCCGTCTTGGGACATTAGGAAGATGGCTTTCTTTCTGGGATCTTCGTACAATGGGCACTCTGACGATTCTTAACAAAATGATACAGGACAGTCTTCTCCCACTTTCAATCCCTATGACGTCTAATTTAATTTAATTTAGTTCATTGAGTGTACGTTGAATGCCCCCCTGCCCTATATTGTATCAGGTAAAACGAAGGGTGCAGATAAAGAATACGGTACAGGGCCTACCTTTAAGGAATTTGCATCTATGTTGGACTTCTATAGCAAAAAGGTGGAAAAATATTTTCATATTAAAGAAACTGCTAATAGAATTTCTCTTTGGAAGGGAGGAGTATTTGTTCAGGATAGTTCCTTAATAAATGGTAGAGGGCAGAAGAAGAAACAGCCAAAGAATCTGGGTGTGGGTTGAAAGACTATGAGAAAAGGGGAAGACGTTACTTGTGCAAAAATAGGAAGAGAAAGAGAGGGTCTCAGCCTGCCAGATGGTGGAAAGCTGCCTGGTGCACAGTGGAAACCACTCCCTGTGACTCTTCAAATTTACAGTAGAACTTTGCATATAAGACAGCACAGAATAGAGCAGGTGGAGTTGCAGGAGCAAAGATTTAGAGAACCACGAGGAAAGTATTTCCAGAAATTGCAGAAATCATGGGCAGCCTGACCTCAACAAGTTGTAAAAGTAGCATGTGCCCATATTTATCCAAATTCCTGAGGGCTATAAAGCCCCTGGTGTTTAGTTTCCATACAAATATTGTAATTAGAAAATAACACCAAATAGATTAAGACCAAGTGCAAAAATGCTTGGACCTACTATACAGATAGGGAAACGCAGTCATAGGCAAAGGACACCATGGGGGAAGCCCTCTGGACACGGGTGGAGGGATTCATCTGGACTTTGAGAGCAAACCCATCTCCTTGTCCTTTTCATAAACAAGGGTCTAAAATGTGCCAAATACCAAGAGAACTGCAAAAGAAGTATAAGAGATGGCCTCTGGCCTCCAAGAACATAGTAGCTAGTTGCAGAATTGAGGCCAGAGGAAGGAGTTGACATTTGTGGACCACATGCAGGATTCTAGACACTGCTCTGGGCACTTTATCTCCATTATCTCATTGGTTCATCAGAACAGCTCTGTGAACCAGATATTGTTATGCTTATTTATAGACAAGGAAGCTGAGGCCACAGAGCTATCAAGTGGTTGACCTAGAATTTGAATCCATTTGTCTGGTTCCAAATACTGTCATTGAAAATGGTCTCCATGGTAAAGATAATATTGACAAAACTCAGATTCTTAAGACACGTGACATAAAACACAGGAGTCCAAAGGAGAGGGAAGAGCAGAAGCTGGAATGGTCAGGAAAGGTGATCAGAGGAAGCACGATTGGCTGGAACCTCCAGGCTGGGCAGGCCTGGGTGGACGGAGGAAGGTGGAGTGGGAAGGAGAGTATGGCATGGCCCATGGGGGCAGGAGAGGGCACATGTTGGATGGAGGATGGTGAAGGGTGGGTTGGCAATTCAGGGGGCTTTTGACTCAAGTGTTCTCCCAGGTATCACAGCCTGCACTGCTTTCCATCCCAAGAGGCTAAAACACAAACTGGCAAGTCTGCAGTCCTCATTCTCATCCCAGCTCTGGCACAGGCTTTCTCTGTGACCCCATGTATGCATCACCTCTCTGAGTCTGTTTCCTCAAAACAAAATTAATTTTTAGGTGGGATGAGCACTACAGTTTAAGGTAAAAAAAAAAAAAAAAGTCGATGATTCTGTAATTTAAATATTCTCCCAATAGGTTCATATTAACTTGTATCCAAAGAACTAAGAAGAAACTTAGAGTTTATGAAATATCATTCAGTACTCTGCCAGGTTTCCTCCACAGGTCAGGCTGGTCAGGCTGGACTAGGAGGAGCAGGCCATTTACTTCACAGGACAAAGGGGCAGATTGCTTTCTCCTGAGACTCTGGAAAAGAAAGAGGGGCTGGTATCGTTTTGTCATCTGAGCAGTAATGTGCCCCAGCCATTGTTAGTTTATGTGAGTAGGTGGGCGGCAGAGCTGTCAGCAACAGGAGTGAGGGGAGAGGAGAAAGACTGATTTTGCAGGCTTTACCAACGCAGCTTTGTCATGTGTTATTTTCCAGTTTTAAAGATACCACCTCATTTGAAGGAAACAAACAAATTAATTTGAGAGAAATATTACCTTTTAAAATGATGTAAATTTTGGTCTGTTCTTAAATTAGCTCTTGTTTTAGAAGGCTCCAAAATATCTAAGATGAAAGAAGAAAGAGGAAATAGTCTCAAAATAGTAAGCGCTGCTATAAGAATTTGCTGGACCAGTTCCATGGACTGATGAACCATAGACCTTAGGCTGCTGGCTCTGCTTGTTGTCTTAGTATTTGGGAGGTTAATTCTTAGGTCCTTGGTGTTGGAAACTTAAGCCCTGAGTTAATTAATCTCTCTCTTTCTCTCAGACACACACACACACACACACACACACACACACACAACCTGCACAGACGGTTCTCTGTGACCATAAGCCATTCAGAGGGGTTGTTCAAGTGGAAGCACTCCTCTAGCCTAAAGAGTGATCAAATTCCATGCCTTATACAAATTCAGGAGTCTTATTAACACTCTCTGCTTGCTCCCGAGCTCCCTGACCAGATCATATGGTTGTCTGCTGAGGTTGGTATCTGGCAGGATTAGAACACTTTTAGTCTTAGGAGGAGCATCTTTAATCTTTAATCAATAATCATCCAAAAAATAAGATTTCTTGGTGTGACTGACATGTGCAAGGCCTAGGAAGAAAAAGAGAGAGCCTTTTCAGATCCAGAAGGCAACTTCTGGTTAGCTGTCAGGAAGGAGGCCCACTTGGATCTTGGTGGATACCTTTTATCAATCCATGGAGACGTCATTCTGCATCTTTGGTCAACTCTGTAAACATCCGAATTGTGTCTGCAAACATTCTATTTCTTTGTAATTCACCTATTCCTTCTTCCATCTTCTCAATACATCCATCTCAGGGTCAACAACAAGCAAGGATATTCCACAATAATCCCTACACATTACCCTTATATATTAAGGTTAACACTCAGTATTACATTACTTAGAACCCTATTGTTGTACATTACTTGGAACCCTAGTGCCTTAGGATGGTCCCCACTCTTCACTACTCTGGTTAACTTACTCCAGGCTCATGAATCTCTCTAAGTCTCCAAGAAGTCTGTCTTCAGCATTCAGCCATATTTCTACTCTTAGACAAAGCTATAGCTCTTGATGATCTCTGTGCCTGCTTCCTTATCCATAAATGGGAGTAATGAGAGTACCAACCACACAGGATTGTTGTGAGGTTTAAACATGTCAGTACGTGTGATACACTCAGAAGAAAGCCTTGCCCATTGTGAGTGTTCAGCTGTTTCTATTATTATCTCACGGAGTTAAATGTCTTGTTGACCAGGGCAATAGATCTCATTTACTCTTTTACAAAGTGCTGCTTCTGGTTCAGAAGGACTCGGTGAAAGTGGGTAAAGGAGAGAAAGGAGTTAAAGTTGACTCTCTGATTTTGAGCCTGGGTGATTGGTACTCTGGGGCTATTATTAAATATAGGAAATGATTTAGAGGAAAACAACCTGCTCTTCTTTCAGTTCAGGTCTAGTGGATTCAATACAGTTATTTGCATATAAGTACAATAATAGCACTACAGTGTTTATTTTTTAAGAAAGAAAAGTAGATCTTTCTTTCTCCTAGTGTCTCTTGAGAATGGTATGGGGATGTGGGACAGCACGTGGAGCCTTCATGTTCCTTCCATCAAAATGAATACCGGATACATTAGGGATTTAAAAAGAAGATAAGTTTAGTTTTAGACATGTGGTAATTGAGGCAAAAATAAAGCATCTAGGTAGAAAAATCTTTACAGATATGGGGAATATGAAAATTGATTATAGTGAGAGAAATGAGGATAGGAGAACAGATTATGAAATCTACAGTAGTCTAAAGCTGAGCTTTCAAACCATGCACATGACTGTCTCCTTTGGGAGAGGATGTAGGAAGAGAACATGAGGCCCCATCTCCCCACTCCTGTGTGGATTGTTTTTAAACTCACAGAGCTGAGATTGCCCTTTGACTTTTTTTTTCAGAATCGACACAATGGGGATTGTATGTTGGGCTGACCTTAGGGAGCATCGCTGTTGTCATCATGATTTGCCGGGTGATAATACAACTGTTGAGAAGAAGAGGTAGGTGTCTGACGATAGATTCTTATCAGACTCTGTGTAAGAAGGGGACCTCTCCCACAAACACAGACTGCTCCTATCACTTTGGCTTTCTGGGTGGAGCCACCTTTGCCAAAACAAAACAAAACAAACAAATAAACAAAATCCCGTATCCTGGGGCTTTGCTTAATTCATCCTAATTCAACATGTCTTGATCCCTTACACTAGATTAGCCTACACAAAAAGAGAGAGAAGCACAGGTGTCTAATATGGGAGACAAACAAATACACAGATAATTTCAGTTCAATATGGCTAGCCCTGCAGTAGAGGTATGTAACAGGAAGAGGTCTGGAGAAGAGGCTTAACAGTATTCATTAGGGAGCAGAATTAAGAGAATTCATGCACCTCTTTCAAGAAAAGTTATAATTACTGAGTAATAAAAAGACTGTATAGTGTTTTTCAGATAATTTCACCCAAGGGTTGAAACCTTTCTATAATTTATTTTTATCCTTACAATATATCTCTGAGAGAAGCAGAGTAGTTGTTTCTATGTACCATACCTGTAGGGTAGCAGAGGTACAGAGAAGCTAAGTGACTTTTGCAAGGTGACCCAGCTGGTTAGTGGGGAAAAATAATTGTAACTATGTCTCCCAAATCCCAGTGCTCTTTCCACGGGCAAGGTCCACAAGTCATCAGAAGGCAGCAGAGGGAACATTCTTTACTAAGATTTTAGCACAAATTTTGACTCACCTTGGGAAATTATGCTATTTGAGAGGTTGCTGGAAGTCAAACTAAATAGTATGGAAGGTTCATCACCCAGGGTAGATGAAACCCAAGGCCCAATTATTCCCCTGAAGTTTCAGTCTGTAGAGGTAGTATCTCTTGTCCTCTCCCCCAAAATGTCTTATGATCCAATATCTCAGGCCAGTGTGCTCCCCTCAGCCACAGTGTCTACCACCCACCCACACGAGTCAAAATGTCCTGCTCCAAGGTGAGGAAAGATGCCCTGGCTGGCCTACCCATGTTGAGGACAGAATTTGATGCACACAACACCAAGCTAATGACTGATCTCATTCTTAAGTAGACCAACGTTCTTTACATGCAATCTTCTCAGAAAAGTCTTACCTCAGCACTCTGATGTTGGTTTTGCTTATATAAGAAAATCTAGATCATAAACTAGCCGCCTACTTTTGTCTCATTTCCTCCATGTGAGAGCTGACTGGGGAGAGGATGGGGGTGTGTGAATCAGACATAAATTGTGATGAGAGCCTAAGAATGTGAGAGATGTCAACCACATTTGATTTGGATTATAAGGAAACAATGAGATACCAGAGATGAGAAAACCGAAGTCCAGAGAGATTAACTCACTCACTTACTAGGCAGTGAAGATGCTGGGGTCCTAACCCATGCTCTTTTTTATCTTGGATGAATGGATGGATAGATAGATGATAGCTAGCTAGCTAGCTAGATAGATGTGAATAGATTCATAGAGACAAATTTCTTCATGTAGGGGAGTTGACATCAACGTTTAAGTCTTGTTGCCAGCAGAGGGCAGCACTGGGAGCATCTGGGAACAACGCTTAGGGCAAGTGTAAAGTACTTGAAGTCATGATAACACAAGGAAAGTTTATGCTTCAGGTGAGAGCTGAAAAGGACATTAGACTCTCTACACTCTCATTTTACGGTCATGGCAAGAAACAAGGCCACTGAGATAACATGATTTGTCCAATGCTACGTGGTTAATGAGGGTTAGAATGTAGATGTCCTAACTGAAAGCCCTTGATCTTTTCCTTTAGACCCTAAGGCCTCTCTGACTTTGGGCAGAGTTGAGCTTGTTTCTGAAAACCAGGAAAAAATATGAGACTAAATTACCTTGATCCAGTGATATTTTTTAGAGGCAATAGTCACCCTCATTTTCTCCATCTGTTTGACCCCTTAGGCATCTCCCCAGTTCTAAATTTCAGCCTGAGCTGATCTGAAAGACACAGTGCTTGAGGACTTGACTCTGTCCTCTACTCTATTTGTATCCCCTGCAGCACCTAAGACAAAGCGTTTCTAACTTTGCAAACTCATGTGGATTTGAACCAAAAGGACTCTGCTTGCAGCCCCTCTGTTACTTCCAGCTGCCTCTGATCACACCCCTGCCTAACCCTCCATTCTCCCATCCCCCCCCCACTCCTCAGCTAGGACCAACCCTGAACAAAAAGGTGACATTGGGACCACCAGGCCCTCCATGCCCACCCTCCACAGAAGAAAACCACACGCTTACTTTCCTTGAATTCTTTCAGCTTCCCTAGTGTCTTCCCATCATTGCCTTCCTCGATCCACCCTCACACAGCACATTCCACCTTCACCACATACATACTAGGCCTTTCCTGCCAAATAAAAATATACCTCTCTTAAGCACTGTTTCCTCAGAGACATGCTCCTGGTTTTCTAAGAGGATAAATTAATTTGTGCTAAAGTATGTCTACCCCAAAGACTTTTGGTGATTTCCTCTGGGCCAAGCTGCCATGCCTCTGCCTGGACGTCACAAGAGTCCCCCAATAGGCCTCCGTGCTTGAGACTGTTACTTTCCCACCATCCTCCTCACTGCTTCTTTATATACATGCAAAGGTTACTATGCAGCATTAAAAAAATGAGATAGATCTACTGTGCTAACATGTCCTCAGTGTATTTTAAGTAAAAATGTCACGTTAGGGAGAAGAGTGTACAGATTGATCCCATTCATGTAAAAAAAAAAAAAAAGTGTAAGTATAGCAAATGTCCAAAACTTTGATAACCACTTGCCATATATGGCTATTTAAATTAAATTAATTAGAATTAAATGAAATTTAAAATTGAGTTTCTCAGTTGAATTAGCTACATTTCAAGTGCTCAGTAGCAACCTGTGACTTGTGGCTACTGTATTAGATGGTACAGATACATTTCCATTATTGCAAGAAGTTCAATTGCACAGAACAGTTCAAAGTAGTTACTTCTGAGAATGGGATTGGGTTGGTTAAAGGGGAACTTTATATTCTTCTATACAATTTTAATTTTTATAATGAAAATGAATTACTTCTATAATTTAAAAAGAAAGCTTTTATTAAAAAAACTGGCTAAAAAGTAAAATTAAAATGTTCTGCAACTTATTAATTTCCAGAGCCCTAGGCCCTGAGCAAAGTTTCCAGATGGTGAGCAGTAGAATGACATTGTAGTTTTATTTTCCAAATAGCCTCAGGTGCATCATCCCTCCTCCACTCTCTCTCCTGCTTTCCACCCAAGTCTCACAGAAGCAATGAGGTGAGAAAGCTATGAGTAAAGCACTGTGCTACCTGCTAAAGAATACAAAAGAGACAGAAGTAACTATCCCTGCCTCAAAGAACTTCGAGAATCCTATTAGGAGACCAGATAGGTACATCAAACAATAGAGATTAAAATAATTGAATATAGCACCAATGAGAACAACATTGAACACATATTGGGCATGTACTATGTGCCAGGCAGTGTTCGAAGACCTTTACAGGTAATATCTCATTTTATGAAATCCCATTTCACAGATGGGGAAATAGGCCCAGAGAGATCAATAACCTGCCATATAGAAACTGTGCAGGGGGTGAGACTCAGTGCTTTATGCCTATGAGCACAAACTGGTGGTCTTGGGGAAGGTAGGTATGCAACAAGGAGTGCAGACAAGTCAGACCTGAGCAAAGAGTCCATACTGGGGATCAGAGCAAGATAACCACTATGGTTTCTTTTCTCCAGGTAAAACAGACCAGTTACAGCCAACAGTGGAAGCCAAAAGCCTTACAATCTACGCCCAAGTCCAGAAATCAGGTGTAAGTCCTATAGCTTTTTAAAAAATCTGGGGTGGACCTGTCATGTTCCCCATAGGACCTGTGGCTCCGCATGGGCTCTGGAGTAAAGGAAAATAAGGAAGCAGAAATCAAGAACAAGAGCTCTCCTGGAGGAGATATTAAACTTCAGTATCAGATGAGACTATTATTTGAAAAAAATGGCAAATACTGGATACACTTCTGTTTCTTCATAGAAACAATGAAAAAATGAGGAAGCTAAAAACACGCGATGTATGTATAAAACCCCCTCCAGCTCCGGCATTCTAGGACTCTGTGGTTCCACACTACCAAATTCTCTCCTCTTGAAAACGGTGCAAGCTTGAGGAGAGAGGGGAGGGGTTGGAAAGGCTGTTGTATGACATGGTTGGCTTGATTACGTTTAGGAGTTTGTAAAGTGCCTAAAAGCAGAGAAGGAAGATCTTGATAATTCCGGCTAGTGAGTGATTGATGAGATGGAAGGCAGTATGTAGGCTGATAGAGGGGTTGTTGGACTTGAAGACTGAGACAAGCTGGTGGCATGGTGAAACTGCGGAACAGATACGCTAGATACGCGAGATAACTGGGGATTGTGGTTAGAGAGGAAGATATTGTTCCTTTTCAGACATGAAGCAATTCTAAGTGATGTATAGGCAGAATCTGGCCATTCTGAGTGTCTGGGGGGGCGGCAATTTTCAAGTAAAATGTGTGAAAGTAAAGTCAGCTTTGGTAAGTACTTTGGAAAATTGCCCGAGATGACAATAAATGCATTTCTGATGATCTGGAGATGGACTGCTGGGCAGAGCTCTTCTTTTGGCTGTCCCACCCCACTCCCTGTGCCTTGGAGGGATTAGGACACAGTCCATTGCAGTGACTGAGAACTAAGCTCCATTTAGATATACGAAAGTTCCAAGAGCACGCTCTTCCACGCCCCCACTCCCACCCCAAGATGCACTGACACACATAGGTAACTAGGCTTACTTTGACCGTGGTGCTGTCCCTGTCTACTCTATTCTGCTAGCACTCCCTCTTTTTTATTACGAAATATGTCATACAAAAATTGTACAAAGCATAAATGACAGTTCAGTGAATTATCCCAAAGTGCACATATGTATACCTGGTAAAGCAATTATTCCCATTTTGTTTCTCCTCAAGAGTTTTGGGATATTCCTGACTCTTTGCATTTTGATATATACTTTAGAATCAGATCAGCTTATCAAGGTACAGAAAAAGAGAGAAAATCTTATTAGGATTGCTTTGAATTTATAGATCTATTTAAGGAGAAATTTCATCTTTCTGCATTGAGTCTTCCAATACCATAAAACAACCACCCAGATCAAGGAACAGAACATTGTCAGTGCTTCCAGAAGACCTCCTTGTGCTTCTTTCCAATCATCAACATCTCTCCTCATCCCAAAGATAACTACTATCCTAATTTATAAAAATACAGTTTAGTTTTCCTTCTTTTTGAACTTTATAAAAATAGAATCCTTCAGTATTTTTCCTCTTGTGTCTGGTTTCTTTTGCTCAACATAATCTTTACGAGATTCATACCCATCTGAGTTTAGGCATAGTGCTCTTATTTTCATTGCTTTATAGAATATCAATATGTGAATACACCACAATGTACATATCCAGTTGACTGTTGATGGGCATTTAGGTTATTTCCAGTTTGGGGCTATTATGAAAATTGCAAGCATAAGCATGTCTCTTAGAGGATATGCACACGTATTTTTTTTTTTTTTTTTGGTATATACCTAGAAATAGAATTGCTGCGTCATAAAGTAGACTTATCCTCAAACTGACTAGATAAGGTCAAACTGTTTTCTAAAATGGTGTACCAATTTACTTTTCTACCATCAACATATGAGATACACATTCTCATCAAAACTCGGTGTTATCATTCTTTCTAATTTTAGCCATTCTGTTGTATGTGTGCTATTATAGTTATATTTTGCATCTCCTTAATTATTAAGGAAGTTGAACAACTTTCTATATGGTTATTGGCCATATTAATAGCCTATTTTTAAAATGCCTGTTAAATCTCTTGCTTATTTTCCTTTGAATTTCAGGCTTTATTTAATGGATTAGTAGGAGCTCTTTACATATTTTGGGTATGAGCCCTTTGGCAGTTATGTATGTATCAAATGCCTTCACTCATTCTGTAGCTTTCCTTTGCAATTTCTTAGTGATATCTTTTGATAAAAAAAAAGTTCTTAATTTTAATGTAGAATAATTTATTAATCTCTCCTTTATAGTTAGCATTTTTGTGTTCTATTTGAGAAATTTTTCCTTATTCCAAGGTAATGAAGATATTCTTCTCTCTTCTAAAAGCTGTATGGTTTCTCTTTCACATTTATACCTGTTATATGTCTGTAAAGGTTTTGGGAGGTATGGTCTGAAAGGGCTCAGTTTCATTTTTTTCCATATGGATATCCTATTGACCACTTATTGAAAAGACTGTCCTTTCCTCATTGTAGTGCCACCTTCATCATAAATCATAGATTTATGATCAAAGATTCATATCTATGTGGATCTATTTTGAGGTTCTCACCTCTGCTTCATGGATATATTTGCTTATCCCTGTACCAGTACCATACTCTCTTGATTATAGCTTTATTATAATTTTTGACATTTGTTAAAGCAAGTCTTTCTACCTTGTCATTGTTCTTCAAGAGTTCTTGGACATTTTTGGTCCTTTGCCTTTTCATACATGTTTTAGAATCAGGTTATCAACTCTCCCCACCAAATCCTACTGAGACGTTGATTGGGACTACATTGACTCTGTAGATCAGTTTGAGGGAAACATATGTCTTTATAGTATTAAGTCTTTTAATTCACAAAAACGGTATATTCCTTCCTTTATTTAGACCTTTAATTTCTCTAAATGATGTTATAGTTTTCTGCATAAGAGGACTTGTACGTCCTTCATAATTTATTACTTTGTATTTGATATTTTGGGATACTATTTTCAATGTTATCTTTTTAAAATGTTTAGTTTCTGTTTATTCTTGACAGATAGAAATATAATTGTTTTTTGTATAGGGACCTTATATCAGCAACACTGCTAAACTCATTTATAAATTTTTGTCATGTATCTATAGACTATTTAGATTTTCTCTGTACACAGTTTACCATCCGTGAAAAGTTGCAGTTTTAGTTTTTTCATTTCCAAGCCACAGATCTCTTCCTTTTTCTTGCCCTTTAGTACTGGCTGGTATGTCTCTCATGATGGTGAGTAGAACTGGTAATAGTGGCAACTATATTTCAACAACTTTATTTCAAATTCACCAAAATAAAAGAACAGAAAAAGGCAACTCAACAAGTTATGGAAACATTACTCCTAAAAGTTCTTTTTCAGGCACTTTTATTTCACCTAATTCCAACTGCTAACTCAGTTATTCCTCTAGTATTCAGAAAGATACACAGATGAACACATATTAGTTAAATGACATAGTCAAGGTCTCCTTATTAATGAAAAAAAAAAAAAAAGAAGAGAAAAAAATGCTTAATCATATTTATATCTCACAAAACCAAACCCCATATACATTTTTTTTAACCTTTAGAATTAACATAGTACCAACTTTGCTTTTGCTACAAAAACATTACAATGTTGTTGTTAACTATAGTCCATAAATTATATTAGTTTTATTTTTTCCCATGTATTACATTTTAAAATCCTGTAAAAGAACATTCCTATATATATATTATTAACCACAATTCTCATCTACTTCCAAAATCATTGTTATACATTCCTGAAATTATCCTCCAGCTGTTCTCCAACTAACATTAATCTTTCTAGACTACTTGTTTCAACCACAATCACATCCATAAATCAACAGTGTTCATTACATTCATTATAATGTTACTGCACATTATACATTTGGCCTTATTAAACATTTTACATACATTCAGCATCTTTCCCCCGTTCTCATCCCACATTCCAGCGCCCACCAACCTACACTTAAAAGAAAAACTTTCAGTATCTCACCATTAAGTACGGATGTCCACTGAAGGCTCTTTCTAGCTGCTTTTTTTTTTTTTTTTAACCAGGTTAAGAATTTTCCCTTTTATTCCTGGTTTGCTAAGATATTTTATCATGAATTGATGTTTAATTTTATCAGCACTCTTTCTGCATCTATTTCCTCATTTATCTGCTGCTATATCAAACTTCATTAACTTGCCAGGTTAAACTAACTTTGCATTACTGGAATAGATGCAATTTAGTCTGGTCCTTTAAAATATTTCTGTATTTTATTTGCTAATATTTTGTTGCTTTTTAAATATTATTTATGTTTCTGAATAAAATTGGCTTGTAATTTTCCTTACTTGTAATGCACCTGTGAGGTTTTGGTATCAAGATTGTGCTAACTTCACAAAGTGAGTTGGAATGTGCACTGGTTGCTTAGGACTGCTGTAAAAAATTACCACAAACTTGGTGGTTTAAAACAACAGAAATTTATTCCCTCACCATCCTGGAGGCCAGAAGTCCAGCATCAAGGTGTCAGCGGGGCTGTGTCCTCTCTGAAGCCTCTAGAGGAGAGTCCTTCTTTGCCTCTTCCAGCTTCTGGTGGCTCCAGGCAAGCCTTGGGTTTCCTTGGCTTGTCGCTGCGTCGCTCCAGTCCCTGCCGCCATCTTCACGAGGTCTTCTCCCCTCGGTGTCTCCGTGTCTTCTGTTTTTCTGTCTTTTATAAGGATACTCGTCCTTGGAAGGATGACCTCATCTCAAGATCCTTGCCTTAATTACTTCTGCAAAGACCCTTATTCCCAATAACGCCTCAATTCAACCCACAAGAAGGCATATTTCCATTTTTTTTTTATTCTCTGGAAGTGTTTGGGAAGGCTTGATGTTATTTTTTCCCCTTAAATATTTGGCAAAGTTCATTGGCAAAGCTAACTGGGTCTAGAATTTCTTTGAAGGAGGATATTTTAAATTGTATTTTTATTATTCCGTTTTCTTCTCTATTAGTTTACTAGTTAATGTTTTCTATTCTTTTAGTGGTTACCCCAGAAATTATGAAATACATCCTTGACTTATCAAAGTCTAATATTGCTCTCTTTCTGGGCAGCACCAGAACCCAACAATACTTTAACTCCACTTAAATCCTCCTGATGTATAAGCCATTTTGTCAGTATTTAAATTTCTTATTTTTTAAACATGCAAGGCATTATTGTTTTCTACATCAATATGCATTTAGACTGACCCACATCCTTACCATTTCCTTTGTTCCTTTTTGCAATGCCTATATGATATTACTATAAAGTCTGTAAAACATGGACGATTATTCAAAAATTACCATCTCCTTTTTATCTATATAACATCATCATAAAGATGAAAATAACATGGAAAATTATTTAGCAAATGTTTACTATCTGCCAGGGAAGTCTTCTAGGTCTTGTCAGGGCTACTGTACCGCACAGTTCCAAAGGAGCACCGTTCACAAAGAATACGTGAGACTAATGTCCCTTGAGCTGCTTGTACGTGATGCTCCCTGGAGTTGTGCAAATCAGTGGTCCTAAATGAAAACACCAAGATACCAAAAATGGATTAAATGATTACAATCATGTTTTTTTAAAAACGTAGGCCTGGACACAAAACCTGCATGCAACTATAACAACACGCTAGCCATGGTGTGTTGCTAGGACTGTGGGTGATATTCTTTAGACTCTTTCTCCTCCCTAAAGCCTCTTAACGGAATGTTACAAGGAAAAGTTATTTCCTCCTCCCCCTACTTCTGGGTCAGGTCACACTTAAGTCTTCTCCAGCAAGAGTACAGGCAGGGAAGGGTTGCATCTGTTAATAAAGGTCTCACAAAACTGTTGGCACATTCTCCTCATCCATTTCATCGTTGCCAGAAATTCTTCCTTGAATTCAAATTTTCCCCAAAATAGAGTAAGAATTGTATGGGATAATGAAAAATCATCTTTTTGAGCCACCAACTACTGCTTGAATTATCTTCTCCAACATTACTTCCAAAGTGTTGGCTAGTTCCTTTTTTTTTTAGAAAAGAGTCATTATTTATTTATTTACACCCCCCCACCCCACCCCACCCCCACTAGCTCCTTTTTACTAAAGTCTGGTCTGTGGACGCGTAGCATTAGCATCACCTGGAAACTTATTAGGACTGGGGAATTTCAGGCCCCATACCAGATCTTCTGAACTAGAACCTACCTTTTAACAAGGTCCTCAGGTAACTCATTTACACATTAAAGTGTGAAAAGATTTACACATTAAAGTGTGAAAAGCACTGATCCAGCCTATGCCTGAGCTCTTCCAATGATGGGGAACTGATTGCTCTCCAGGGCAATTCATTCCACATGTGAGTACCTTTTACTATTAGAAAGATCTTCCTTATGTTGAACCAAATCATTTCTATAAAAGCCCAATCTTGGTTTGAACCTGAAGGACTCTACAGAACAAATCTAATTCTTTTTCTACATGACAATCCATCAAATATGTGAAGAAAGATTATGTCCTGCCTTGAGTCTTCTTTCCTCCAGCAAATTTTTCCAGTTCCTTAAACCTTCTATCAGATGACAAGATTCCAGGTGTTCTTCCAACAAAGCACATGTTATGTAGTTTCGATTCTTTCTCTATATCCAGAGAAAATAGAAAGAAGCATTATCCTATGCCAGTAGACCCAAAGTGTGTTGACATGATGACTCCCTGACGTAAGTTATGCCATCTCCATCATACTGGGATGTGGTCTCAATTTACCCCTGCACGGATTCTGTCCTGGTATTGTGGATTTGAACTCATTCAGTCATGTCAACAAATATAACTGAAAGTTGTTTTTTGTGCCCAGCACTGTATTGTGGGGAATGCAAAGGAAGATAGGCTATTTCTCTCTATAGAAATTTACAGTCTGTTTGGAGAAATGACAAGTAAACATATCAGAGTATTTTAAATACAGAATATAATTAAGTGCCATAATGTGTGAATTAGACTTTAAATTCCTGAGGAATTTAGGTAAAGGATAGGTCACCATACGTTAGAGTAACCCAAGAAGAGTATGATGGAAAGAGCATGCAATTTAAGTTAGAAGGCCTGGGTGGGACTCTTGGCTTTGGTACTTCTCATATGTATTCATTAGGAAAGTACCCAACATTTTAGAGCTTTAGCCACTTCATCTGTAAAATGTGAGTAACAATAGTATTTGACATATAGAGTGGTTGTGAAGCAAATGAGAAAACGTGTGAAGAGCTTTGTGAATGTTAACACACTTACATATGTGTTATTATTAAGTTCAATAGCTGGGCAGGAAAAAGAAGTAACAAGAAACCATGTTAGAGTGAGAAATGGGATGAACAAGAACAGGGGTGGAAGGAATTCTGCATGTAGCAGGTGACATGAGTGAGACACACTAAATACTATGAAGACCCCATCCCCCTCAGGTGCCCTTGTAGGAGTTCTGGTTCATGATGAGGAAGGCCTTGAAAACAGCTGGGAGATGCTTACAATGAGTGAGGCTGTCTCTCGAGGTCGCGGTTCCCAGATGTCGTTAGTGCAGTCCAAGCAAACATGGAGAATTGTGTTCCATGGATGCTGGGGGGAGAGCTCCCACCTGGGAAGGAAGTTAGGCCAGGTGACCTTTCTAATTCAATGCCTTCTGAATCTGTGTTTCCCTCTGGGGAGAGCTGGATGGGAAAGAGCTCTCTGCTCAGCTAATCTCCTGCTTTCTTTGCTTCTTGTGTAACCTCTTCAGAATAAAGCTGACACCCTGTTAGCTCAGGACCCCTGCACCACCATTTACGTTGCTGCCACAGAGCCGGTCCAAGCATCTGTCCCAGCATCTGTCCCAGCATCGGTCCCACGGCCTGTCCAGGTGAGGAATCTTATAGCTCCTCTCCACAGAGAGGGGTGGGTGGAGGAGGGGAATGGGAAGCACCTCTGTAGAGCTGCATAAAACCGATTGAGGAGTTCTGAATGGGGAGGGCGGCCACAGCTGCAGGCAGGGAGCATCTGTGGCCTTGGCTGAAGTACTTCTGTGAACTCCCCACCCCCCCCACACACCTGTTCACATGGGGTCGCAGCTGGCTCCCTACTCTTGCTTGTTTCACTGAGAGTTGTCCAAGAACCACATCAGAATCGGATGGCATTTCTGAAAAATAAAGATTCCTGGCACCTTCCTTCCAGGAGTCTGTTAATCAGAATGTCTAGGGATAGAACCGAGAAACTTACACATTTTAAAAATCACATCGGAGGTGATTCTATGCACACTTACCTTTGGGAATCACAGCTTGAGTCCAGCAGTTCTCAACTCCGGCAGCATAACAGAATCACCAGGTGAGCTCCTTAGAAATGCTCACGCCTGCATTCTGGTCAGCCCTGTTTAGTCAGAACACTTAGGGGTGGAACTCTGCAGAGGTGTTACTCCTAGAAGAGAATATAACGTGCGGCACAGAATGAGACTTGCCTATTCTAAATGCATTGAAAGACCAGCGTGGACTAAATTTACTTCTGCCAGGAATCTTTTCTTTACTAAATGGATGGAAATAAATTCTGGGCTGAAATCCTGGTTCCAGCTGGGCTAAACTATATAAAGCAGTTTTTTTAGGAAAGAAACCAAAAATAAAAGGCCACAGAAATATCCACCATCCACCCCTCTTCTTCAAAGCTCCTATGGTATACACAACACAGCTCTGCCTGGGTGGGCACCCTGTCATCATCTTGTTCATTGTCATGTCTAAGGGGGAATTTAAAAACCCAAATCTGACTTCAGAGGCTTTAAAAATAATATAGATTTTCACTGAAGTTTTCTTGGGGAAAGAGAGCAGTATGTTATATTTCAGACTTTACAGTGAAACCACTCAAATTCCTCCATTACATCTCCTGTTTTCTCTAAATCCCCTCTATGAAAGGCCTCTCCCCTCAATCCTCATCCCCCTCCCCCCAATTCTCCCGCTTGCACCACTTCTCCCCTCCCCTCCAGGTCTCACTAGTCCTTTTTAATGTTCAGCAATTTAAAACTCTCTTAGCTTCTCCGAATTGTGCCCCATGTCTAACAGCAAAATGAATGATTTTCCTTACAAGGCAAAGTTAGGAAGGGGGCAAAAAGGGAAGCAGGCGCTGGTGGCAGCCCTCGGCTCTCCCTGGGCAGGTCTGCTCATTTGCCTGATGGCATGCTTATGCTGAGAAGGGAGCTGTAGTCCTTCTCGAGGGCGGGACAGGCGTCTGGGGACCTGACTTCTACCTCCAGCCATGTCCCAGCTGAGATGGACTCTGAGCCAGTCCTTGTGCTACCTGATCCCTGAGACCTATTCCTTGTCCTAAGCAGTGCTGTTTCCATTTGCAACCTGTGAATCTAGCACCCCATCCCTCTGCTCACAGACTTCTGCTTTGCCACCAGGAACCAAATTCCATCACAGTCTATGCCAGCGTGACTACTCCAAAGAGCTGACACCACAGACAGACTCAGTGAAGGACTTTCTGAAGGAATATGGAAGAACCAAACTAAACACTGAGCTTGGCCCCAGGCCCCATGTCCCCTGTGGTACACCTGGACCCTTCTCGGATCAACTCCCTGGTGACATTTCTTCCACATCCACCTGTAAAATGGACAAGGAAGTGAGGCTTCCCAAACACTTAACCTGCTCTGCAGTGGACATAAGCATGGAAAAGAGAGTGACTTGCCATAGCTTTCCATCTGTGAGGTGTACACGAAATGGACAGTGCGAGTCCAGTGAGTCCAGACTTCTGGGCATCCTGCTCTTTGCCAGGATTGGATAATAAAGGCCAAAGTCAGAAAGCCAGACCATCTAGTATTTATCCCAGACACTGACCACCAGCCGCAAGGTCTGAAAAGTTTACATTTTGCTAATCCTGACCACCATACAGAACTGATCAAAGCTCTGTGCCTCCGTTCCTCTCTATGGAAGGGCAATGAAGGTGAATTCCCTATTATATGTAAAGCACTCTGGAATTATTATATAAAAGAAGCTAAGAGAGTCAGTATTTTATTTGCAAAACCCAGAAGCTAAAGAGTCAATAAACTG
>JAQZBX010001053.1:0-84530 GCA_029593785.1 Cabassous unicinctus | reverse complement strand
GCAGAATGATTCCAATGTCTCAGAAATGCCCCATGTTACACCTGTTCTTCCCTCTCCCTCCCCTCAGAACCTCTGGTGGCCACTCTCTTTATATCAATAGTTCTTAATCACATCCCTGTGGTTATGAACCCATTGTAACTAAGACCTTTTAAAGATGCTATTTTTAGCTAAGGTGTAAGGAGGTTACTTTTTGATAGCTTTCCTTCATCTCCAAATATGACACAGACCATTCCACTTCTTGGTTTGGGAGCTGTAACTTCTCATTCATGGTGGCTCTGGCAGTGATGGGAAATGGTCCCATGTAATTAGTATGGCAACGGGAGAAGGCTTCATCCCCACTCCATGGAGCACTACCCTGTCTATGGGATGCTGATACTTGGTTTGGAGCACTATTACGGTCTTTAGTAACTATTTTGGCCCATGATGGGCTTAGAGGCAATTCTGTAGGTTCAAATGACCAGTTGGTAGTTTGGGGGCCCTGAGAGGGCAGGTTCTGAGGGACCCAGGAGATACAGTGAGTAGGAATGAAGTTTAGGTAGTTTATCGGCAGTGAAGTCTGGTGTGGTGAGTTGATCATGTGTAGATTTCCCTCACAAGGGCCTTTCTTGTATAAGAAAATTAATTTGTTTCTTTTGGCCTGACTCCCTGCCAGCCCTTTGGCCACGACCCAAGAATCAGTGAAGATGTGCAGATTGGGCACCTGGCAGCTCAGAGCCTCCTGGAGGCCTGGCTGGACTGTGCCCAGCTCTGCTAAGTGTGCAGACCCCAAACAGCCATCTTGGCAAAGTGGGGTGTTTGGGGCCTGCTGATGTGCCGTGGTCCTCCAGCGAGCTACAGGGCAATGAGAGTGAGATATGCCAGCTCCATCCCCATGCCAGATAGTCCTGAGGGGCTCCACTGGGTTAGAGAAGGGGGTGGGGGGGGCACCATCAGCAGTGTCTCAGGATCCCCATGTGCAAGGGCTGAGCATGAGGGAAGCCACATCCTCCTGCAATTTGGAAAGGCCATTTGTCAGGTGTAGCCCTCTCCTAAGGTGTCACTTCCTTATCACCAGTGAGGCTTCAGTGGCCACGTGGAGCTACTCCCCTGTGGCTTTATGGGAATCTGCAGGCCAAGCTGCCCTCTCGTGACCTTGTAAACACCTTTGCATCTAGAAGGGCCCAATACGCACATAGGAATTGCCATATTTAGTCCAAGGACTCCAAGAGGCGTATTTGCAGGTAGTCAAGGCCTCTGATCTGAAATCCATTCCCAGGGGATTGTGTGGATTCTAGGTTTCGTAGCTGGGGCTCTCACCAGTGGAAAGCAGCAGGAGTACGTATGATTTTGTATATGTGCTGTAATGAGAGTGAGAGATTGTGGAATGTGTTACTGCCAAAACATGAATAATTCTAACAAATGTTGTGCATGTTTTAGTGCCTGAGATGGTGGTGAGACTCTGGCTGTCTTTACAGGAAAAGATGATGCCCAGGAATTTGATAGAGTTTGATGGTCCTTGTATTTCATGGCCTGCTATTTCCAGGCTTCGTTTCTGGAAATGATGTGTGAGTGTGGCTAGGTCCTCTTTAGAGTTGCCCCTAAATCAAATGTCAGCTATATAGCATCAGTATTAAACGGTTTTTAAAAGATCATTTGTTAAGGCTTTGACAGTAGAGGTTAGAAATATTTTTCTTTTTCTTTTTTTAATATTGGTGAGTAAAACATGTTGGCCAAGTCAGGGACAGCAAAGCAATTACCCAAGCTCTTATGTCTATCTTTTTTTGTTGTTGTTTAATTATACAATATTAGGAATAGAACTTGTGCATGAGGGTTGGTATAAATGATGATTAATCGCCCTTCCCTGGTGGAGGCTTTTGGAACTGGCCCATAGGTCTACTGCCCAAGGAGGTGGCGGGTATAAAGCCTCCCTCTTTGAGAAGGTCTTGGATGCTAGGCCAGAGCCACGCACCTTGTTTTGGGTTGATCTTGCAGCATTTAGCACCTGGATTGTCAGGAATGGTTCCACAGGGGTGCTTTTGGCAAGGCCTGCCAAGGGAGCCAAAGATTTATCTTATTCCAGGCACGCATTAAAGCATCAATACCTACAGTGGGAAAGTAGGAACAAAAATGCCACCATCAGGGCTGCTGTTTAATAGGAATTGTTCCAATAGTCAGGACTCCTAGGCCGGCAGGGGTCTGGGCCATTGATAAGCAGGAGGAGGGGGTGGGGTGCCCCAGGGAAGGGGCCTTGTGCCCCCTGTTGGGTGGCAGCCTGGGCCTGATAAGCCAGGATCTGTGACTCTGATATGAGCTCCCTTCAGATCCTGCCAAGAGCCCCAACCAGTCCACAGGCTCCAGACAGCCTTAGCCTTGCTGGTGACGCTGAATAAGATTGCTCGGTAAGCTGGCAGGGGGTGCTCCCTGGAGAAAACTTTCCTTGGCCTGGTGTCACAGGGTGCCTCCCCAGGGCTGGAGCAACTCTTGGTCTCTTTTGTCTGAAGAAATGCTACGCCATTGCATCATCTCAATAATTCTAAGTAACAGTCTTCGTAATTTGTTTGCAGAGTGAGCTTTTGCCTGCTCATTGTCTCATCCCCTGGAGGGGGGTGAGGGTTACTAATAGTTCAGACCATGTATTAAACACCCCTAGCAACCAGTCAGCTATGGATTCTCCCTCCTGCTGAACAAAATCCTTAAGGAGAGTTAAAATTTCTAGGCTGGTAAAATTTCCAGTTTGGGTTTCAGTATCCTCCACATCCAGGGTTCAATTGAACTTACAGGTCATTACTGGAAAAAATTTACGGGGATGTGCTTCCACCTTGTCTCGAATTCTGCCACCACTATCTCCAAGGTGTCCCGATCAAACTCATAGGGGTTGGGGACCACAGTTAAGGATTGGACTCTGTATAACCCATGAGGTTGGTGGATGAAAAGCGATGACAGTGAAAACAGAAGCCGAATAAGGGTCTCAAACCCTTGTGACCTTTTTGCGAGTGGTGTATCCTGTTATCCTAGCCAGGAATACCACCGTCCTTATGTGCTCTAGCAGAAGAAATATTCCCAAAGCCCAGGGATGGTGTAATATACTTGGACAAGGTCTGCTAGACACAGCTCAGACAGGATGATCGGTGGAGGCTCCCGCCCCAATACAAAGCCATCCTCGGCCCTCCAGGTGATTTGTCAGACTCAGCCAGCAGCAGGCCTGTGAGTCTTTACCCACTGGCCTAAGCCACAGAGACCTGGGATGGGCCCTTCTGTATTTTTTTGTGGGCCTCCATAGTTCTGCAGAGCACTAGCCAATTAACGTAACCAAATATTCACTGATCTCACTGAGTCTTGTGCTCCTTTTCGGGGGGAGCAACAGGGGATCCATGTCCCTCTCTTGCCTTACTGAGGCAGATAACCAAATTAAATGGTCTCCAGGGAGCTGGTACATTACTCTTTGCAGGTCCCAGGGCCTTTAATAGATCCAAAATTTGGTGTGGGTAACCTAGGAAACACCCAACAGACACCAAAGCTCACCACACAAAGCAGCACCAAGAAATGGCAGGATTGGTGGGGTCTTCCACCCAGCACTAGCCACTAGAGCAGCATGGTGGGAAGTCAAGAGCAGCCTAAAGGCGTTTCTACCTGTCCAGCATCGGTCAGCCAGCATCAAATCACACTACTCACTGTGCAAATTGTTTTTGATGTTGTATGTAAGATCTTTGGGTGATGAGACACATAGCAAGCCAGCTGAGAATCCACGAAAGGGCAGCTTTGTTAAGCCAAAGGCCCGGCAGGGGAAGAGGGGAGAATGAGGTGGTGGAGGGGCCTGGGGCTTGCCTAATCTAGGTTCCTGTGAGGGCCAAGGGAGCTGGTGGGAAAGGAAGAAGAGAAAGTGTTGGTCCCAGACTTTGTCTTTATTGTGACTCAGATGGGAGGAGTGGGGCTTCCCATAGATGCCAGGAATTGGCAGGTTTAAACTATAAGGCATGGAAGGGCAGAAGTACCAGGGGCTGTTTGGAGAAGCAGAGGACATCTCTTGTAATCCAAGCCATATGGAGGTGCAGGCCTTGCTGGTTGTAGTTGCTCCCAGTGCAGGAATGCCTGAGACGGTCACTCAAAGGAGGAACTTATGGCTAAGCTAGATGACGAGGTGCCAAACATGCCATTACAACCACTACCTTCCACAGAAATAAAAAGGATTGTAAGGGGATACTATGATCAATTAACTGTATGCCAATACATTAGATAGCCTAGATGAAATGGACTTATTCCTAGAAACACTTCAACTACCTACACTGACTCAAGAAAAAAATAGCAGATCTCAGTAGATTAGTAACAAGTTAAGAGGTCAAATCAGTAATCAAAAACTTTCCAACAAAGAAAAACAAGAGCAGATGTTTTCTCTGCTGAATTTTGCCAAAATTCCAAGAAGAAAACACCAATCCTGCTAAAACTCATCTAAAAATCTGAAAAGGAGGGAACACTTCCTAACTCATTCTATGAAGCCAACATCACCCTCAAACCAATGCCAGATAAAGATACCACAAGAAATGAAACCAATATCCCTTATCACTGAAGATGCAAAAATCTTCCGCAAAATACTATTAAACCAAATCCAACAGCATGGTAAAAGAATTATGCACAGTGATCATGTGAGCTGTATCCCAAGTTTGCAGGGGTGGTTCAACACAAGAAACATCATAACAACATAAGAAAATCAAATTTAATATAACACGCTAATAGAATGAAAGAAAACAGCAACAACAACAATACATGAGCCTCATAATTGATGCAAAAAAGGCATCAATTTGACAAATTTCAGTACCCCTTTTAATAAAGATACAGAAAACCAGAAATGGAACTTCCTCAACATGATAAGGGGCATACATGAAAAACACACAGCTAATCTCATACTCAATGGTGAAAGTCTGAAAGCTTTACTTTTAAGATCATGATTAAAAAAAGGATGCCTACTGTCACCACTGTTATTCAACACTGTACTGGAAGTTCTACTGAACAATTAAGCAAGAAAAAAAAAAAAGAATGCCTTCCAAATTGGAAAGGAAGAAATAAAACTCCCTTTTCACAGATGGCATGACCCTATATATAGAAAATCTTGAAAACTCCACAGCAAAGATATTAGAGCTAATAAACGAATTCAGCATGCTGGTAGGGTACAAGATTAAACCTTCAAAAATCAGTAGTTCTATGTACTAGTAATGAAAAATATGAAGAGGAAACTAAGAAAAAGTTCTATTTATGATTGCAACTAAAATAATCAATTATCCAGGAATAAATTTAACAACATTGATATAAAGGGTTTGTATATGTAGAAGTACAGAACATTGCTAAAAGAAATCAACAAAGACCTAACTAAATGGAAAAACATTCTATATTCATGGATTGGAAGACTAAATGTTGTTAAGGCTTCAATTCTATACAAAGCAATTTACAAATTCAACATAATTCCAAATGGGAATCCAACAGCCTTTTTTTGCAGAAATGGAAAACCAATCATCAAGTTTACAAAGAAAGGTAAGGGGGCTCCAAATAGCTCAAACCATCTTGAAAAAGAAGGAATTTAGAGGACTCACATTTCCCAATTTCAATATTTATTACAAAGCTAATGTAACCAAAACAGATTTGTACTGGCACAAGGACAGACATGTAGACCAAAGGAATTGAATTGAGAGTTCAGAAATAAACCTTCACATCTATGGCCAATCAATTTTTTATAAGGGTTCCATGTCCACTCAATTGGGAAAGAATAGTCTCTTCAACAAATAGTAGTGGGAAAACTAGATATTAATAAGCAAGAGAATAAAGATGGACCCCTACCTCACACCATAGACAAAAATCAACCCAAAATAGGTCAAAGACATAAATATAAGAATGAAAACTATAAAACTCCCAGAAAAAAAACAAAGGGAAGCAGATTCATGACCTTATGTTAGGCAATGCTAACAAAAGCATGAGTAACAAAAGAAAAAAATAAAGAGAACTTAAACATAACTATAAACTTTTGTGAATCAAAGGACTTCATCAAGAAAGTAAAAACTAACTTACACAACAGGAGAAAATATTTGGAAACCACATATCTGAAAAGGCTTTAATATCCAGAATATATAAAAACATCCTATAACTTAACAACAAAAAGACCTACAATGCAATTTTTTAAAAAATGGGAAAAAGAATTGAATAGATATTTCTCCAAAGAAGATATACAAATGTCCAATTAGCCAATGAAAGATGTGCAACATCATTAGCCTTTAGGGAAATGAAAATCAGAACCACAATGAGATATCATTTCACACCCACTAGAATGGCTACTAACAAATCAGAAGGCAACATGTGTTGGAGAGAATGTGGAGAAATAGGCACATTCCTTCCTTGTTGTTGGGAATGTAATGTGGCTCCTCAGAAAGTTAAGTACAGAATTACCATATGACTTGGGTATATATCCCCAAAATTTGAAAGCAGGGATGCAAACAGATGTTTACATACCAATGTTCATGTTTATAATGGCATTATTCACAATTGCCAAAAGACGGAAGGAACCCAAATGACCAAGAGATGAATAAACAAAATGTGGTATATACATACAATGGCATATTATTCACCTGTAAAAAGAATGAAGTTCTTATACCTGTGAGGATATGGATGACCCTTGACGACATCATATTGAGTGAAAAAAGCCAGAAACAGGCACAAATATTGCATGATCTTACCAATGTGATATAATTAGAGCAAGCAAATCCATAGACCAAGAAACTAGAATATAGGCTGCCAGAGGCTGAGGTGATGGTAGAGAATGGGGAATTAATGCTTAATTGATACATTTTTGCTGTTTGTGGAGATAGAACATTTTGGTAATGGATGGTGGTAACGGCAGCACACCATTGTGAATATCACTAGCACTCCTGAATTAGATATTTAACTATGGTTAAAAGAGGAAATTTTAGGTTGTATATATGTTATTAGAATAAGAATTAAAAAAACAACTATAAAACTGTACCACACAAATAGTGAACAATAAGGTAAACTATGGACTATAGTTAATAGTATAATTATATTAAATTGTTTCATCCATTGTACAAAAGTTACCACACTAATCCAAATTGCCAATAATGGGGATAACCATGTATGGGAGGTATATATGGGAACTCTGTACTATCTGCATGATTTTTCTGTAAACATACACCTTCTCTAACAACAAGAATAACAAAAAGTGGCGAGTATAGGGAATCCTTAGCAGACTGGGGAAGTAAAAAAGCAAAACACCTGAAACATTTCCTTCTCATAAAAGCAAAAAAATATCTACTGTAGAAGAGGTTAAGTAGCTTTTAAATATTCCATTTAATTCAATTTGCCTAGTACTTCTTACCTACCCAGTATCTGCCTAGAACTGGGAAGTAGAAGAGAAAAGATAAGAGTTTATGCCTTGGGAAAATTTGGCTCTGATTGTGAACACAGTCTTAAGCACTACAATTAGAATATTATCCTAAGAAGGCTGTAAAATAGGGTGCTAGGTTCAATTCAATTCAGTCCAAGAAGCAAATTTCAGCACATAGTGCCTGCAAAGCAGTGTAGAATAGATAAAGGAAACAAGTCCCTTCACCCTGGAAGTTTACCATTAAATGGTACCATGAGTACACAGCTAATAAAGAACTAGGATATTGGTATTTATGAATCGAACAGGCCCTTTCAAAAGATAGGGGACATGACCTGATGGTGGCAAGGGACTCCCTCCACGGGGGCTAAAGGAGACCAGCTTTCCAAGTCACTCTTCAAAACTCTGCAAGCCTCAGTTCCCTTGAATGGACTGACCTCTCTCAGTGACCAGGTGAACCAATGGGCACGAATGCTCTACCTCTCTGCAAGGAGTATCCCTTGAATTTGGGATACTTCAAGGATCCCTCTGCTGTTAATTTCTTAGAGGATGTGTGGATACTGCCTTTAACACTCTTAGATTAAGAGCAATGAGCCTTATCTTCCTCTACCACCTGATGTCCAGAGATTACCTAACTGCCTGCCCATTCTTTTGCCTTATTTTTACTAATAGATCTCTTTGTTACTTGAGCCAGGGACAAAATATAGACCCAAGCACCCAGGAATTACAGCCCAGCTGGTCAACAAGGCCAGGATTTATGCATCAATATTGTGAGGGGCAAAAACCCCATGATGAGACACTCATCAGCATCAGTTAACCCTGACTGACCCACAGAGCAGAAGAGGTACCAGGACATTGGGGGAAACTGCCTAACTGAAGGAAATCAGAGATGAAGTTATACTTTCCAGCTATTTCCATGTGTTCTATCTTTCTTTAAGTGTATGCCTGCTTTAGTTCATTTTGACCTAACCATCTTCAGAACAACTGAAGGTAAAGAGCATTAAAAATATTTGTTTCCTTATCATTTGAGCCCAGATAGGATCTGATACTATGAAATCGTTTATTGCAAACAACCAACCTAACCAGTCAAACTCAAGCAGCCAATAAAAAGTTGGCTCACAGAAAGCAAGTCACTGCAATCAAAAAGAAGCCTTTCTGGGAAACAGATGTGGCTCAAGGGATTGGGCTCCCATCTACCATATAGGAGGTCCAGGGTTAGATTCTTGGGGTGTCCTGGAAGAAGGCAAGCTGGCCCACGTGGTGAGCTGGCCTGAGTGGAGAACTGGCCCACGCAGAAGCACTAGCCTGCACAGAAAGCTGGTGCAGCAAGATGACACAACAACAACAAAAAAGAGACACAGAGAAAACAACAGATGCAGCAGACCAGGGAGCTGAGGTGGCACAAGAGATTGAGGGCCTCTCTCCCACTCCAGAAGGTCCCAGGATCGGTTCTCAGTGCTGCCTAAAGAACAAACAAACAGACACAGAAGAATACACAGAGAGCAGACAGTGAGTGCAAAACAACGGAGGAGTTGGGGGTAGGGGTGAGAAATAAATAAATACATCTTTAAATTTAAAAAAAAGAAGCCTTTCTGAACACAGCAACCTGGAACGTGCCTAGCTCAAGGCTTAGATTGGGCAGGAGCCTGGGAGATAGAGCTGAGCAGACAGTGGGGCAATATGAAGCTGTCAGAAAGCCAGAGGACACTCTGGAAGCTGTTTAAGAAGGAAGTGAGACAGAAAAATAGACCTATGTAAACTGTGGGAGAATCTAATTGGGCAGAATATTTTTTGTACAAGTTGTAAGTCAGGACATACGGTTGGTTCCTGGCTCTGACTTCTGATCTAATTAGCCTTTCATCTTCCTGACTCTAGGAAGAGGATTTTTAGTTTGAAACAAAGGTATAGAGGGAGGCAGTGGGAAACTCTGCAGTCAAGGCACATTTATAATTTAGGGGGACCCATGCATTATGCAAAATGGTTTTTCTTTCCAAGCCAAAGATGAGTGGCCACAAATGGATTCCCTGTGGTTCTCTGCTGGGGAACAGAAAAGAGAATCATTTGGAAAACTGGCAGGTAGAGATGCAAAACCCATCCCCAAGTTTCTGCACCTGATTTTCCTGCCTGCCCATCCTCTCCTTTGAAGGAAATCAGACAAGAGGAGGGCATGGCCAGTTGGACCCTGAGGTCAGAATGGAAAAACATCATCTGTTTTTTTCGGTCCTCCTTCAAGGATGAGAAAGCAAATACTAAGTCTATGTATTTTGAAGGTTGTGGAGGAAATCCAGAGATGCAATTCCAAGCATGGCAATCAGGCAAGCGAGTGACGAGGCACAGGCATGATGTTCTTAGAAAAATATTGAAAGCTCAGTAGGAGAAAAATGGGTCTTAGAGAACCAAGATTGTTAATAGCAAGAGGAAAGGACTTAGGGCTGGCCAATAAAGGGTGGCTGTGGAGCTCCCCGTCCAAGGTCCCATATGCCTGGTTGATTTGTGATCACACGTACTTGCTAGAGAAGAGTAGGTGCATTCAAAGTGCTGGGTAGAGGGCGCTTTCCCTCATCAGAGCCAAGGCCTTCCTTCCCCTGTGGTGCCAAGTAGAAGTGTTGCTTGTTTTCCAGGAGAAGTTTGAAAGGAAGGAAAACAACAACAACAACAAAACTCCATCAATTACATGTATGATCCAAGTTCTCTGGGAGAGGAAAGTCTCTTCCAGTCTCTGCCAAACTCTGGCCTCTCAACAATCTTCATTTAGAAATATGAGTTGTGGGTTTGCCTCTCTGAACATCCATCTGTCTGGGCTGCTGCCCCCACCATATGTGTAAGCTCCAGCCTTCAGATGGCCCAGGACAGGCAGATTCCCTTGTGAATCTTAACTCAGGAAGCGCACAACAAACAAAAAGGAGGTTTGGAAGGACATGACATTCATCTTAAGAAAAGAGTTCTGTCTTGGAGGACACTACTCCAAGCCCTAACCACATGGGCTCCAGCCCACTCCTCTGCCCTCTGCCTGGATTCTCAGACCCAAGCATTAGGCAACGTTAGGCGAGCACTGCTTCAAGCTCTCAACAGCCTTTGGCCGTCCTAGATACTGACGTCCAGGCCTCCTCCTGCGGTGACCCTCAACATAGTCAATCTGGCCAGGTCTGTCTCCGAGCATTTGGGATGTCCTTCAGCCTTTTGGAGTTCCTACTCTCAGATTGCATCCTGAGCCCTAGCCACGTCCCTTTACCGATTGTGTTTGCCTAAAGTATATTCAGGAAAGCTCTGTGATAAGGGTATTGATCCTCTTCACAGAATTTGTCTTTTCCATCTGGTCATAGGCAGACGGATAGGCCAGAACAAACCCTGCTTTGGAAAATGCCACAAATCTCTCCTCCATCCTGCTGCCTGTCAAACTATTGCCTTCTTTCTCTCCTTTCTAGAAGAGTCATCTGTGCTCTCGTCTCTTCCCTTCAATTCCCTCCACAGCCCATGGCAGTCTCTCCCCCTTCCCACCACCTCTCAGAAACCAGCTTTCAGCCACGGCTCCTCACACGGGCATGGAGACACCACTGCAGTGCTGGGGGCTTCTCCGTGCTGGAAACCCTCTCACCCTTTGTTTTTCTTAAAAAACACTCTCCAGGTTTTTCATCCATAGCCATTGGTCTCCTTCCTCTATTTGTACCCCAAACGTCGGCCTGCCCCGGGTTTCTTTCCCGTCAGCAGTTGGCTTCAGGTCAGTATAAAATCCTACTTAAACATCTTGGGTCTGACAACAGTCTCCTTCAGTATGAATCCCTACATGGTCACTTCCATTCTTGGACACGTTTTTAACCTTTCTGTGAATCAATTTCCCCATCCCACAATAGTACCCAACTTGTTGGGTTGTTGTAGGATGATCCTAAAGAGTTTAAGCAGGGACTGGTCACACAGCAAGTACCCAATGCAGGTGTCCTGTTGAGTTTTTTCATCCTTTGTAAGAGTTTTATTTTAGTTTAGTTTATTTTTTATTTCTTTTAAAAATTTTTTAGAGGTTCTGGGATTGAACCCAGGACCTGGTACATAGGAAGCAGACATTCAAGCCCTGAGCTACATCCTCTCCCCTCTAGGAGTTCTATTTCTCAGCTCTACACTCTTGAGTCTCAAATCTATTCCAGTAACTTGAAACTCACATCTCAGTTCCTGGCATATCTTTCCATTTTCCACGTTCCTGGGTATACCATAGGAACATACAAAACTAAACTCATTACCTACTTCCTAAACCCTGTTTCTTTCCATGCGTCCCATATCTGGTTTAATGATACTGCCCTCCACGGCGCTGTCATAATTAAAATTCTCAGAGTCTTTATCTATTACTCCCTCTCTCTCACCTTCCACAGTCAATTACGAACTGAGACCTGACTATTCATTTTCCAAAACATGTCTTATATCTATTTATAATCCTTCCTTAGTGTCAAAGCTTTAATTCAGCCCCTTATCATCTCTCACTTGGACTATTACAATAATGTTCTTTCTCCAGTTTTATTCTTTATACCAAGTCTTTAAAAAGCACTCGCATTTCATTCCTATTTTTTGAAATTAAATAAGAGAACAGCAACCACAAAAATAACTTCATGGGGTCTCCAGTCCTGAAGGAGGAAGTTACAGCTCTGTGTCCTGAATCCTTCTGTCTCCCAAAACTGCTGCTTTGCAGCCAGATTCTCCACCTCTTCACCTCAAGTCTCTAAATCTCTGTCTTGAGAAACAACTCAGGATTCCACAAACAAGTCACATGCTTTCACCTAACTTTGCCTTTATCATTTTTTGCCTTTTTTTCTAGTTGACAAAAATCTTACTCAGGCTGAAGGCCCACAACAAGTATTTCTTTCCTGGGCAACCTCACCCGGTGCCCCAAGGCAGACACAGGCTGGCTCTTGATTCCTGAACTTGCCACAGTACAGCCGCATTAGTAATTTCTGTCTCTCTCTGAGCTCTGGGGTCTTAATGATCTCTTACCCCTGCATTCAGCAGGGCTCTGGGCATGTATTAGCACTAAGTAGTATCTATTGATTGCATTTTTCTGAGACTCCTTCCTCTTGTCAGCTTCTCCGCCAGGGGAGCCAAGCCTGGAGCCTCTTCCGTTTACACTCAGGCATTCTCTTGGTTTCTGCCCAACATCTGAGTGCTGGCAGAGGGTCTTCTCAGCCCCTGGCACTGACGCCGGGATTGCATTCTTCTGGGAGCTGGCAAATTTGTCCACGACTCACTTGAGGAAACTTAATTTGATGAATGGAAACTCACCTAATGCCACTCACCTAAATTCTTATTTACACATGTCAGTGCACTTTATGGAGCACATTCCATCTCAGACCTTTCAGAGTGAGTGCCTGCATTCTTGTAGGAATTTTTTTTTATCTGTTTTGTCTACTTTTGTGTACCTCAAGTATTTTTAGACTCAGAAATCCCCATTTATGAATTTTACGTTCTGTCATAGGTAATCCATCAAATGCATCCCTTTTGGCATGTGGTCTACATTTCCCTGTTTTAGGAGACTTAGCACACTATGTGGGCTTAGGAGACAAAGCTGTTGGTGACCAATTTGCCGTTTTAGTGAAACAGACTTTGACTCTAAGAATGAAACACATTTAGCTCTATTTCTCTTTTGTAATCAACAATCTACACCATCAAATAATACTTAAAAAAAATAGCTCTAGTCATACTTTACAACAATTTAGTCTAACCCTTTGACATTTGTAAGTTGCTGCTTTCACTAAAAAATAGTATACACTCATTAAATAAAATTTAGAAATTATGAAAGAAAGGAGAAAGAGAAATGCAACTTTCTTGGTCATCATTCAAAAAAGATCCATAACATTAAGACGCATTTCCTTCCGGTCTTTCTAAGAGTATTTTTGCAATTTCAAGTTCACATTGTTATCACTTAGTAATTATTATATTATTTTTATTGCACATGTAAGCTTAATTTAGTTAACATCGTGTTACTACAAACAAATATTTATAAAATATGTGATATATGTGTCTCCCCTGAGGATCACCTTGTGTCTATAGATCATTTACCTCACTACCAAACAGTATTCCATTTTCTACGCATCCCAGAGTCTTATAGTCATCTAGTTACTCATTCTACTCTCAATACTGTCTGCGGGGAAATTACAGACTGAGCCGCAAGACAGCAGAAGCGTTTATGTGGGGTCTCGGTATGGCAATTCGGGAGCACGGATTTGGGTAGCAACCCAAGCTGGACCCCATTCTTGGGGCTTCCAAGCAAGGGTTTTTTTTTAAAAAAAGAAGAAGATTGTATAAGCTGTTTGTAAAGAATTATGATTGGTGGGTGTTTGGGGCTTTCCAAATGTCCTTCAAGGTCGACTGCTTACTGGTTACTTTGTGGCCGTTTCATGGCGTCCTGTTGTCCTCAGAAATGTCGTTGCTTGTGGATTGTGATATCGGGCTGAGACATGCATAAAAAGGTAACTTCCTGGAGACTACTGACTCAATTCTAAATCTCTTTTCTCTCTTCATCTCTTTTTTCTTTATATATATTTTTTCTGCTAAGACAGAGATTTATACTATTATTAATATTAATAAATTAATATACTATTAATATTATTACTAGTAATGTTTTTCTATATATAATATATATAGGATGAGAAGAATTGCTGGGTCAGAGGTTATCTTATTTCCAATTTTATGAGTTAGAAGGTATGCTTTTCTCCAACTTTATCAGTTGACGTAAGAGTCTTTTCCAAATAACATTCTACACAGGCATATAAATATACTGGTTGCCCCACAACTTTTTCAATACTTGATAATTATATATATAATATACACACACATACTTGTGAAACTATCACCACTATCAATGTGAACAGATTCATCACCCCCAGAAGTTCTTCCTGCCCCTTGGAAATCTCTCTCCTTTGCCACTTCCAGGTCTGTAATCCCTGCCCCTAGGCAACCACCAATCAAGTTGGTGTCATTATGGATTGATGTGCATTTTCTAGAATTTTATATACTTGAAGTCATACAGTATATACTCTTGTTTTATTTTGGGGTCTGACTTCTTTCACTCAGCATAATTCTTTAGAAATTTTTCTTGTATGCAACAATAATCTATTCCTTTTATTGTATACCATTGTATGACTATACCACAATTTGTTTCTCTGTTGATGAACATTTGAGTTATTTCCAGTTTGGGACTATTTCATATAAAGTTGTATATAACATTATATGAAATATTCATAAGGCTTTGTATCTCTTGGGTAAATGCCTAGAGATAGACTGACTGGATCATAAATTGGTATTTTTTAACGTTTTTAGGAATCCACCAAACTGTTTTCCAAAGTGTTTGTGCCATTTTACATTCCCATCGAGAGTGTATAGGAATTCCAGTTGCTTCACATCCTTGTCAACGCTTGGTATGCTCAATCTTTTTAATTTTAGCCATTCTAATAGACATGTAGTGGTATCTCATAGTTTTAACTACAGCTTCCTAATTATTAATGATGTTGAGCATCTTTCATGTGCTTATTTGCCATTCATATATCTTTTTTTTGCTGAAGCATCTGTTCAAGTATTTTGTTATTTATTTATTTTTTGTTATTAGGCTGTTTGTTTTCTTAGTATTGAATTTTGAGAGTTCTTTATATGTTTTGAATATGTAATTTATTATATATGTGATTTTCAAATATTTTCTCCCAGTCTGTGCATGTCATTTGAATCTGTTAAAAATTCTGATGAAGAGAAGAAGTTGTTAGTTTTGATAAAATCTAATTTACCAATTTTTAAAGGTTTATAGAGCCTGCTTATGGTGTTATATCTGATGTTTTTGCTTAGCTCAAGGCCACGAAGATTTTTTCCCACATTTTCTTTCTGGAAGTTGTACAGTTTTGTGTTTTAAATTTAGGCCTATAGTTCATTTTGTTTTGGTTTCTGTATATGGCGTGAGGTATGGTCTGAATTTTTTTCTTTTTTGCATATGGTTATTCAATTGTTCCTTCACCATTTTTTTAAACTATCCTTTCTCCATTGACTTACCTTTGCATCTTTGATAAAAATCAGTTATTCATATTTGTGTGGGTCTAGTTCTGGACTCTATTCTGTCTCATTGTCCATTTCTCTCTTTTTGCTCTAATATCGCAGTGTTTTGATTACCATAACTCTCCTGCAAATAGATCCTCTCTGCCTTTGCTACTCTAATGGATCTCATGTTAGATCTCTTTATCTTGTATGTTTTATTAAACTTTCTCTACAACTTTTGTTTAATTTTCTTTATTCTCTATTTTATTTAATTCTTTATTTCTTCTGCTTTGCAGAATTAACTGTTAAACTCACATATTGCGTTTTCTAATTTTAATTATTAATTCTGTTTCATTTCTAGGATTTTGATTTGATAATTTGAAAAATGCTTTTGGTTATTTTTAATATTTTCCTGTTCTTTAATCTTAGTTTCATTGTTTTTCTTTAAGCTTACATTCTTAAGTGATAATCCCACTACTAGCTGGTTTTGAAGATCTAATTTGATTATATGTTATTTTCTGCTGCCCTTCACCCACAGTAGCTTTATGTTACTATTTATCTTTTTGTTTTAATTTTTAACCAAGCAATCTCATTCCATGGAACTTTATTGAAATTCTTTGACCTCTGTTTTCACTTTTTTCCCCTCCAGAGACTATCATTTCTTCTGCCTAGTCGGAGTTTTTTTTTTCTTCCAATCACCATTGTTGATGCATTTTACAAATAATTTCTGCTAGAGTCTACCAAGTATGTTTAATATTTTTCGTGAATGGGCTTATCAGGTTATCTAATTCCCTGGACCACCTAAAACACAAGCATCTTGGCTGTTTATTTTTAATTTAGGTAATTGTCTCATAACTTGTTTGCCAAGAATGATGTGGTTATGTCACATTTCATTTAATGTTGTCTCAATATTTTCACTTAATGTTATCTCATACTCCTCACTGATGTTATCAGACACCCTTTAAATACCAAATTTTAACAGACAGACAGCACATCATAGACACCTAAATATCTACATTTGTTGAGTGGCTAAATCTAACTGGAATTACTTGGTCAAGGGAATTGAAAAATATTAAAATATTTAATAATTATTCTTATTTTCCAAAATGGTTTTGGCGATTTACAATCCCATTTGTAATATCTGAAAAAATTTATTTCCCATATCCTTTGTAACACAGAGTGCCATTAAAATGAATTTAGTAATGCAAGTGTTTCTAATTAATTTAACGTGGATTTCTTTGCTTTCTAAAGAGACTCAATATTTTCCCACATTTCCGTTAGTAGTTTCGTTTACTTTTGTTCAGTTCCTGATCCTGCTGCTTGCTGACTTCTTCCCTCTTCATTCCCTGCTCCTCCATTCTCCTCGAGGCTCAGCCTAAAGCAAGAACAGAGGATTCCTCTGCTGCGATTCTTGTTCTATTATGAGGAAGACACTGTCCCTTCTTCATTTACCTCCTTCTTTTGTCCATACTTTTTGATTATTACATCAAAATTTGCTTTTGTTTGAAATGCTTAAAAAATGGGTCAGATAGGTAAAAAATAAATAAATCAAAAAGACACTTACAGGAATCACTGCTGTGATCACAGCATTTTCAAACTTAATTCCTTTGAGATTTGTACATGATAAAGAGATTAATAAATTAATATTTTCCACATTATTATTGACCCTTTAATTCAAGATTTTATTTTACATATGATATTTACTTTTAGGTCTCAAATGTGTCTCTTTTCCCCATTGTGACATCTCCTGTTGACTCTTAGTTTCAAAGCCCCTCCTTGAGGAAGTGGGATGAATACACATTTATATTTGTTAGAGGTCCATTGCTTTGTCTTAAAAATACTTAACTGTTCAGTCATCAGCAATTCATCTTGTGTTGTATGAGACTCAGAGACAATGTCTGTTTACCGTCTTGCAAAGAAAGAAACCACAGTGCTCAAGCCCACTTCTCTGCTCTTCACCCCGGCTCGTCCGTTCTCCTCCAGGCTCAGCCTAAACAAGCAGAGAGGCTGTCTCAGGTGATTATTGTTCTATCCATCGTGACGAGGACCTTGTCCCTTCTTCACTGACCTGACCTCCTTTGTCTATACTTTTGGATGATTACATTGGAGTTTGCTTTTTGTTTGAAATGCTAAAAAATAGGCCAGATAGGTAAAAAATAAAAATAAATAAATAAATAAAAAAAGACACTTAGAGGAATGCATTTAGGAATTCCCAATAGCTGTTAAAATTAACCTACCATGCACGAAATGTCAAAAACTTGATACATGGGCATTTCAAGGGAATGTTTCATTTAACAAATTGTTATTAGAATTTAATAGATTTGGCTTTGGCAAATTGACCCAGAGCCTGAGTTCTCAGCTAGTCCCAGGGTCCATAAATATTCTTCGACTTTTTCCCCAGGAAAAGACGTTACTAGGTCTGATCTTCACAGGTTCACAATAAAAATACCTGTGACCTGAAGGCAATTTGCCCAGCAGTAAGAGAATTGTGTTCTCAAAGTACGTGTGAGCAGAACCTGATTACAGCCTATTTCAATATCTGAAGCATAAAGCATTTTTGAACACCACTTGCCTAACAGATTCTTATTAATAATAATGAAAACTGCCCATATGCTGGTAATAGTTTTATGAGCAGTTTCCAGATCCCCTAAATCAAGTGGGTTCAACTCTGGCATGGGAAGCTGCAGGTGCTAATCATTTTGAATAATGCCTGATTTTAATGGCATGATTTTCTTTATTCACTACGTGAGAATTAGGAATTGCTCACTTGGTTCAATTAGGCACTCCACCCATGCCTCCCCAGCTACATAGGCCAACGAAAAGCCTCTGGGCTCTTACTCCTGGGGCCCAGGGCTCCAGTCTTGAGAACTGTGTAGACAGAGCCAGGTGGGGAGCGAGGCCCTTCCTGATGGACGCCGCAGGGTCCCTGCTGCTGCCCTAGGGGACATCTCTTTCTGTTCTGCCCCTGATGGCCCCACTGGTGGCTGGGCCTGTGCTCGGCTCTGCTCATATGAGACTTTAGGGTTGCTAGGAAACTCCTCCTTTACCTATACAGAGATTTTGACTTTTAATGTAGCTCTACTTAAACTTGAAGAGGTTTCTACCCATTGCGTCTGTCTTGGTTCAGGCTTTCCCAAGGGAACTCCTATTAGGCCCTGCTTTCCCAATCGCCCCCATCAACTGTTTGGCACAGTAGGGATGGGCTGAGCATCTCTCAGTTACAGATGGGCTTGTGGCCATCTGCTGCCAGCTTCTGGGAAAAGGCTGATGCTTGCACAGTGTCTTGGGCCTTTTGTGACCTGGCATGTGCCTACGTCACCTGCCCCTCTGCCTTCCTGCTACTCTCCCCAGACCACACTGCAGCTTGCTAGACCCAGCTGCCTCTGCGCCCTCATGTTCTCCTGCTTTTGTGAAAGGGGCCTCCGTTGCAGCCCTGCCCCAATCATCTTCCTTTATCAGCCAAACACTGTCTCTTCTGGGAAGCTTCCTCTCTCAGGTAAGGTCCACTTTGTCCCTGTTAGTGACTGTGTGGACTTCGGTCATGCATCATCACACTCAATGACCTTTTTTTTTCGTTCTTTATTTCCCTATCAGGCTCACACAGCCCAAGGCAGGGGCTGGTCTCTCATATTCTGTGCCTCTCCCCTAGTGGGGGTGCAGGGTGGGGTTAGCAAAGGCAGACTCTGGGGCCAGACAAATTCCTAGCGTGCTACTTCCTAGCTATGTGGTCTTGGGCAACTTTCATACTCTCAGCCTCTGCTTTAGGTGCCCTTTCTGTACAATGGGGATATTAATGGTATGCAGACTTCATTAAATAACAGATAAAGTGCTGGGAAAGTCTTGAAACAGAGCAAACACTCAGTAAATTCTCCCTTGCAAATATCAAGAACATTATTGAGTGAACTGAACACACATTTTATGTTGGGTAATATCAATGACTAGCATGTGATTCAACAGTCCCGATGTGCCAGATAATGTAACAATTTACCCTCTCAATTCTCACAATGAAATTGTGAGGGCAGGTGCAATTATTATTTTTGTTTCCATAGGAAGAGATATGGCCCAGGGAGAAGTTAATAAAATTGTTCTAAAGTCATAAAACTAAGAAGTAGGTGAAGTGGGATTTGATTCCAAGCAGTCTTAATCCATTAGAGCTTTCTCTCAACCACTATTCTAAACCTTCCCAAAATACACCATATTTCTCCAATACACATTTGTTGATTGAAAGAATTTTTTAAAAGGATAAGTAGATTGCTTCTCTTTGGATGATAAGAAGGTACAAGACATATATGGTGGAGGGAAGTCAAGCATCTGATTCTGGCCAACCAAGGGAAAACATGTTGGGATCAAGCTAAGGCGTGTGGTGGGATTTGTTCCTGGTCACTACGCTGACCACTTGCTAGCATTTGAGTTCATCTGGATGACTGGCTGGAATCTGAGAATGGGCACTGTCAAAAGGCCAGGTCATTTCCCCACTCCTGGTATCTTTGATGGAATTTTCTCCAAGCACCTCCTGGTTTCCTGCCCTACCCCTTCCTCTTGCCTAGGAAGGTGGAGTGAGTTACCTGGGTGGAGGACAACAACCATTGGTCCACATTTCTCCACTAGATACAGTTACTCTCTCAAAGGTTCTGAGCTTGGGTATGTGTGCTCTTTCTCTTTCCTTCTTCCTTGGGACCAGTGGGAGGCACGGACCTGGGTAAGTGAGTCTGCTTTACAGACGCACATTAACCTCACATGTGCTGCCCACAAGTGTAACAGGGTTTCTAAGCTTTGGCACTATTGAGATCAGGTGATTGTTTGTTTGATGGGTGTATTAGTCAACCAAAGGGGTGCTGATGCAAAATACCAGAAATCTGTTGCCTTTTACAAAAGGGTATTTATTTGGGGTAGAAGTTTACAGTTACCAGACCATAAGCATAAGTTATTTCCCTCACCAAAGTCTGTTGCCACGTGTTGGAGCAAGATGGCTGCTGACATCTGCAAAGTTTCAGCCTTCCTCTTCCTCTTCCTCTTAAGGCTCTGTGGTCCCAGCTTCTTCCTGTCTCAGCTGTAGGCTGGGATAAGTCTAGTCTCTCTCCTAGGGTTTGTTCCTCTCTGGGCTCAGCTGCTCTGGTCTCGCCACAAGCTGTAGATATCAGGCAAATGGCTTGTCTCTCTTCCTGGGGCCTTTGCCATGCCTATGGAGATGTCTCTATTCCTCTGTGTTCTTCTCCTGTGTGTTTAGTTCCTGGGGCTCCAGTGCAAAACTCCAACTAATTCCTCTGCCTTGCCATTTTCTCTGTGTAACACCAAGAGGGCAGGGAGTTAATTTTCTACTGAGGTGGCCCAGTCAAAGCCTTAATCATTATTTAATCAAGCAAAAGTGAAACCTCTGAAGTTAATACAATCTAATACACACAGAGGAACAGACCAGTTTACAAACATAATCCAATATCTATTTTTGGAATTTATAAACAATATCAAACTGCTACAATGGGGTTTGGGAGAAGGGACGGGGCACAGTCCTGTGCATTATAGGATGTTTAACAACATCCCTGACCACCGCCCACTAGATGCCCTTAGCATCCCCAGAGTTGTGATAACCATAAACATCTGCAGGCATTGCCAGATGCCCCCTGGGTGCAAACTCTCATCCTCCCCATCCTGAGAGCCATTGCTATAGGCAGATGTGGGGAGTGGGTAGACCACTTGTCCCTGACACCAAATCGTGTCCTCAAATTTATCTTCATCAACAACACAGCTGATATTTTAGCTTCCTTTTTCACTCTTCCTTTTAATAATTTATAAGTTGTTCAGAACCCAGATGAGAGTCTCCTCAGAGAGTTTAGGGAGTTCTTCTGGATGGGTGTGTAGGTCCCAGATGGAGTGGACCTCTGTGTCCTAGTGAGTCCTGTGTCATATTCATGACTTTGTCTTTCAAGGATAATTATTCCTCTCATGGTCAGTGTTTGGATAGCTACAGAGGATAGGGCCCTGAGCCCTGCCACTCACTCAACATCTGTAGTTGAGCTGAGGTCCAAGGGGAAGCTCCACTGGGTCTCCTGATGCTCCAACTCTGCTGAGTCATGTAGCCTCAGCAGCTGGGCAGAAGTCAGGCACTGACCAACCCTTTTGCAGGCTGACTGTCTTGTCTCAGCAGCTGGCTGGTGGGTAGACCAGTTGGCTCTAGTCCCAGCTATGTTTTCTGGATAAGCAGAGACAAGATGCTTTGTGAGGCTGGGGAAGTTCCTTTGAAGGCTTTTAAGAACAGTGAGGAGCCAAGGCTGGGCTTGGAAAGTTTGGATTGGGCATTGCAGAGGCTGATTGCCAAACTTGGGCCATGTTCTTGGCCTGAGCTTCACCCATAGCCACCTTACCTCCACAGACCCCATCCACAGAGCAAAAAGGCTTCATTTTCAGCTCCGCAGAGGCAGCAGCCTTCAGGCTAATTAATAAATCATCAACGCATTTGTGGTGTGAAAAATGAAATATTTATGCTCGCCAGAGTAATATTTCTGTCCTGCAGCCCCATGCTCTGTTGATGCCTGATGGAGGATGAAGTAAATACCAGCTGGTGTAGAATGAGTGGAATATAATTACTCTCTACAAAGTTAAGTGAATATTAAAACACAGAAGTTGCAGGCACTGGCACTCATCCCTCCCCCCTCCACTGCCTGGTGTATGGCAACTGACCCGTTGCTTGGCTCGCTGCAGGGACAGCAGGGATCTCAGTAGGGATTTGGTTTTCAGCAATGTGGAAGCAGCTGGGCCAGGACATGGGCTGCCAAGAAAGGCAGGAAGCTACCCACCTTCAGGGCGCATGGAAAAGAAATCTTCCTGAGGGCTGATACCGTGGAAAGATAGGACTTTGGAGCCAGATACACCAAGTTCTGTGTCCCACCTCTGAGATTTACACGCTGTGTGACCAGGATACTTGGCCAACATCCTCCATTTCTCCTCATCTAAGTTTCCTTACCTAGAAAATGGGGATAATAATGCATGCTCTGATCAGAGAAGCACGCTTTAGGAATGAATCAGGCAAAATTCTGCACCTTGATTGGAGGAAGAGACGAAATGGGAAGGGAGCTCTAAGGAGATTGGTTAAAAGTCTACACAAATTAGCTGGTGGCAGTGGAAATGCAAAGGAGGGAGCCCATGCGAGAGGCAGACAGAGGAGTTGACAAGACTGGCAGGTAATTACCTTGGCAGGTAATTTTAAGACTGGAGAGTCTAAGGGGAGTTAAATTGTGAACCTGAGCAGTAGGGAAAACGGTGACAAATGGGAAATTCCAGAAGAAGAGCATGCTTGGAGTGGGGGCAAGATGTGGGTGGTGTTTGGTGTGAATTTGAAGTGGGTGGGCTAAGAGAAATAAGCAATCAGTGGAATTTCTCCAGCCTTGGAAAATTATATACATTCATGGCAATTTCAAATGAGAATTGCTTAGCATTGCATTTTTATTTTCTATTTTTTTGATAACTGCTCAGAGCCTTCCCACATTGCAATTTAAAAATGATTTTGGAATTAGGCGCATACAGACAATCTGTGTGCTTCATGATCAGAGTCACTTCAGCCTTCCAGGCAGCAAATAAATAATTAGCAAGGGTTTCTGGTCCCCTCCTTAATTCCCAGTCCCCGCCTCCCCCCCCGCCCCCACCAATCTCTACTCAGCAAAACCTCCACTGTGCAAAGACTACACGGCTCTCTCTTTCTTCTTGAACTCCTTTCTGGCTCTTCATTTTCCATGTTGAGTGGCTGCTAGTGAGTCCAGGTACTGCCTAATGAAGTCCATTTATCTTTTAGGGAGACTCACTCTCCTAAGAGACATTTTCACTTTGACCTTGCTTCCAAGATCCATCCTCCTCTCTGTGTAGAACCACCATGTCCAGGGCAGGAGCAGGTACCTGGTGTCCAGTGGAGGCTGGACATGGCTTAAAAGACATGGATCCAACATGACATCCATGAAACAATTAGAGAGTCAAAAGTTGGGCACTTGAGTGTTTCAATATTTGACTACACGTGTTCTAGGAAGAGGAAAATTCATTTATGCTTTTCTTAGCACCTACTACATGCAATCACCATTCTAAGGATATTGCATAAATGCTCTCATTTAATCCTCATAGCAATCTTGTAAGGTAGACACGTCACAGTTGGGAAAATGACCTCACAGAAACTAAATTGCCTTGTCTGGAAGCATAGGAGTGGTGATGGAATGATTCAAATCCACATCTATTGTCTTCAAATTCTATGGCCATCTCATCTTTCTCTCTCCACTCATTCATTACTTCATTTCTCCCTTTCCCTTCTCCTCCTTTCTCTGTTCCCTTTTTCTTCATTTCCAGAAAGATGCCCAAGTGTGGCAAAGACTGTTAGCTGCCCACCGTTGACTTTGGTCAAGGTCGTAATGTGGCAGCTTAAAAAAAGTCACATTTCCAAGATTTCCTGTAGATACTGTTGCCACACAGAACAGGCCTAGCCAATGACATGTAAGCAGGAGAGATGAGCTCAGCTGACCTGGTACCTGGCTGTCCTCTCTCCTTCCTTGAAGAGCAGCCAATTCATGAGCACATGAAAGTAAACATGGAAGACATAGTGGATCTGCCCTCAACTGCCTGCTCGGGACTTGTTCAAACCACTAGTTTCAAGGCTCTGTTCTTTGTAGTGGAACAAACAAACAAATTCCTAATTTCCTAACTTATATAAGTGATGTGCTAATACATTAAAAAGAAGAACAGTTACCGAATTCCCACTCTCCAATCAGGGGAAACCACCCTCAACAAAGGATTGGTGTGCATTCTTCTCATACCCATTCTATGCTTGATTGGTTGACAAATATATATTTATATTCATAATCACATGTATATTTGTAGTATATTAATGATAAGCTCTTTTTTGTAAATGCTCTTTCCACTTCTGGGAAAATATGATTTGGAACCCTAATATTTAAAATATTTAAATATTAGACACTCTCCCCTGTGTGTAAGGAGAACAATGGTTTTTCAAGTGAGAGTAATTTTGTGCCTGCCCCACAGGGGACATTTGACAACACTGGAGACATGTTTGTCACAATGGTAGGGGATGTGTGTGTGGGGGGTGAGTGCACAGGACAACCCCACCACAGTGAAGAATTATCTGGACCAAAATGACAAGGTCAAGACTGAGCTGTCAATTCCAAGGTTGGAGATCCCACTATAGAGTATCCCATAATGTAGTTTCACTAGAATCTGTTTAAACATCCCTTACTCATCAACACTGAGTTTGTTTCTAACAATGCTGAAAAGAACAAATTGTACATATGTATTTGAAGTTATGTATAAGTATTATTTCAAGAATTGATTTCTAGACATGGAGTTGCCTCGTCAAAGAATATGCACAATTAGTATTTTGATACTGCCGTCTGTCAAATCACCTTCCAAAAAGATTTTCTTAATTTACATACCCACGGAAGGTGCCGTAGACATTGCCTATTTCCCATAACCTAGGTATCATCAGGCTTTTTAATCTTTTTGGACCAAAGGAATTATGGCTGCTTAATTCGCAATCTGAATGAAGTTGGGCATCATTTTATTCTATTAATTGGCCATTTTTTCCCTTTTCTGTGAAATGCTTCATCCAAATTCTTTACTCATTTTCTTTCTGATTGTTGTCTCTTTTTTCTTATTGATATGCAGGAGCACTTCTCACATGTTGAGTATTAATGCTTTTTGTATTGGATTTGTCAATACCATGCTCTCTCTACCATATCCTGCTGCCTAGTCAGTTTCAGAAACAGCGAACAAATAAGGGTTACAGATGTTAGGAAGCCTTTCATTCATCCTTATTTCAGCCTGATTTATCTGGGTGCCTTCTAAAAGCACAGCTCCATGGATGATGCAGGTACCAAGGAAAGCACAGTAGGAGAGCCCTGTCTAGATGTGGATGACAGAACACATACACTCTACCTTTGCTTTAATCCTCATTAGAAATTAAGTGTCGATAATAGCACTTCTCCTTCATGCCCGTTTATCTGAATCTATTGAAAAGGCAAAAAAATAAGCAGAAGGGATATCAAAATAATGCCTCATCCTAGAATAATGACACTGGAAAAGGGCAAATCTATTTGCAGACCAGGGCCTTAATTCTGGTCCCCAGGATTAGATGGTGGCCATCAGCCCTGGGTCCCCGCAGGCCTCCTGGCCTGATCAAGCTCTTCCCTGCGAGGCTGGCCATGTGAAAGAGGAAGAGGGAGAGGGAGTAACTGGGTCAAACGTGCTGAGTTTACTCTTTCCTTATTTACTAAAAGGCAAGGCCCTCCATACATCATGGAGGAGGAGTAAATGAAGGGGCAGCCAGAAGCCAGGAGCTTAACATCAATGATGATCTTCTATCTGGAAGGAAAAGGAGGGGTTGAGAATACTGCCCCCTACTTCTCTACTACAGGAACTCTGCTGAGACCACCCTTTGCTTTGTCCCTCATCTTGTTTTCAGTTGTTTCACCTGACTGTCTGCTTTCTCACACCACCTCTCCAACTCTACCACACATTCTCTCTTCCTCCCACCCTCGGCCATGATCTTTGACATCTGCGTGGTAGCAGCTTTCTCCATTTCCTCTTGCAGCTTCCCCTTTGTACCCCTGTCCTTCTCCTTTCCCCTTCCAGGTGACATTTTTTCATACCCACAAGTGTTTAACATAGCTCACTGAGCAGACCCTGTGCCTTTGTTTTATTCACACTTTATCATTATGCCTTTAAGTCAATGTATTTCTCCCTTCCCCAGACTAAGAGATTCTTTCTGTTTATTCACTCCTCATTCTGGGTAATTTTTTTCCTAAGTTCTCTTTATTTACTGTCTCCCAGCTCTCTCTAACTATATGAAATTTTTGGTGTGTTCCCCAGAGTATCACACTCAGTTCTTTTCTTATTCTCTAAACCTCTAAGTATATTATTTCAGCTGTCAACTATATAATAACAATCCTGAAATATATATCTTCTAACCTAAGCTACACATACACACACACACACACTTGTCTTTCCAATGCCTCATGCATGTTTATACCTGAATATAACAACACTACTTCAAATTCAACATGACCAAATCCTGCTTTTCTTTCTCCATGTGCCTCAGTTAATAGCATAAACATCTGTCCAATTAGAAATGCAGGAATCATCTACAATGCAGTGCTACCCTTTTATATAAATCATGTTTAATCATTCTCTGATTAATATCTTTCAAGGGCTCCATATTATCCAAGAGATAAAAACCCAAATCCTTGGAATTCTAAGCATCCTAGAATCCTTATGGATCAGTCCACTTTTTAAATGAGTTTGTTCATCTTTTTTTCGTATTAAACAATAAACAGGAAAAACAATTGGGTAAACAAACAAAGCCAACAAGTAGAAAACCGATTCAACACAACCACCAACACAAATCTGTGGTGCAACCGGGACAAGTTCTTATCTTTCTGGATACATGCTGAGTGTTTTAATACCATGCTCCATTCTGGTCTCTCATCTTGAAATAGTCTTCTCATTTTCTTTGCTTGCCTTTTCTCAGCCTCTCTAGGCAGATTTAGATGTGACCTTCTCTGTGCTCCCATAACATTTTGTCCCTATCTTTATTTTGGCAGTTTAAGTGATCGTTATTTATGTCTGCCTTACTCACATGATTCAAGCTCCTTGAGGATTGGGGCTCACAGACCAGCACCCAGTGAGCCCTCAATCAATCTCTGTGGATTGGAGTACCTTTAACCTACAGCTAACTTCTCCCCATTACATTTTTCTTGTAGGCTGCGGGTATAATCCATTTCTCGCGAGGAAATCAAATCCTGCATCCTTCCCACTGAGACCCTGACATTCAAGCGCTAACTTTCCCATCAATCTTGTCCGCATTTGAAGTGCCATCTTAACTCAGAGCAGGCAGCATGGGGGCAGAGAAGGCTGTGTCGTGCCCCAGGACCCTGAGTGAGATCACGTAGCCTGTTGACAGCTCTTAAGGAGTCATGACCCACAGGAGCACACGCGGGAGGTGACTTGGTCAGAAGCTGCAGCTCCCCTCTGCTGAAAGCAGGGGCCATCACACTGAGAAGGCACATGCCTCTTTACACCTGTGAGAAGGGACCAGTTCCTTTATTTGCAGCCTGCTCGAAGGCAAGCGTTTGCTCTTCTCCCCGTCATGACTATACACTGTGTGCAAAGAAATAAAAACAAACAAACAAGCAAAAAAACACAAAACAAGTGTCGCTCACTAGCTGTCATTAAATATTCCCTTAAATTGGAATGATGTGGAAGGAAGTATCCAGGTCTGGAAGGCTGGCTTCCTTGAAGTAAAGAAAAACATATGTGATGAGCTTTGAGAGAAACTAGGAAGGACTCAGTGGCTGCATCTATTATAAGTTAACTCAGACACTGTAAGACAGATTGTGGGTGTCTCAGTTCCTGGGCTGCTAGAACAAATACCATAACCGGTTAGCTTAAATAACAGGGATTTGTGGTCTCCCTTCAACACATGACTGTCTGTCTCCTTCGGTCTCTCCTACTATTTTGTCCGATTTCCTCTGCTTCTATGGACTCTAGTCGTATTGGATGAAGGCCCACCCTAATTCGGCTTGGCCTCATCTTAACTAATAACATCCTCAAAGATACTATTTAAAAATGAGTTCCTAACTATAGGAACAGGGGTTCAGGCTTGAACATGCCTTTTGGGGGACCTGATTCAATCCATAAAAATAAGATTTAACATAAGATATATTAATCTAAATCTTGACTTTAGCACTTCCTATGCAATGTTTGACAATTATTTTACCTCTCTCTTCTCAATAAGTCCAATAAATTCCTTCTTCACAGCATTGTTGTGAGGAATAAGTGAATTACAATATGCCAAAGTGTCCATCACCAGAAGTCCCTCAATAAAATGGTTGTAGAATCTGAGTCTTCAACACCCTCTTTATTATAGGCAATCACAGTTCTTTTTTATTTTTTCTGCTCTCTGTGCTTGTAAACCTTGCCAAAATACTCAGATTATATTAACCTTGCAGTAATAAAGAAAAACAGCAAGCTAATTTGGGAAACTTCCAGTAGGAAAAAGGCCTATTAAAATTTGAAAATGGCATAAAAACTATACGACCACAATAGCTTCTTTCTGTTTTGCTTGGGAACTAGAGGGGAACATCATATTTCCAGTTCTCAGCTTCGGCTGTTGGCTTCCAGAAAAGACAATTTAAGTGTGGGTTATTAGTGCCTGTCAATAAATCTCAGAAGTGAAGCAAATCGTGCTCTACTGACTGACAGCCACAGATTAATTTTGCTCTCTTTAAACAACTAACCAGCCTAATGTTCACGCAGCTGACAAGCCTCGCCGTGCCTGCTGTCCTGGCCTGGCACGACGTGGGATGCCTGTTGTCATGTCGTGCAAATGACTTTGCCTTCGCTCAGCCTCTTAATCAGATGACGGTGCAGTTTGTTAACAGACACCTGGCCGCAGAGGGCTGCAGTTTAGAGTCCTGCCTGTTGAGATGCACACAGTGGTGCCAGGAGCTGTGTGTGGTAGGAACGGCACCACACTCTCAAGGGTCCAACTCAGTCCCACTGGTGATTTCTTCTTGCATTTGTTCGGCAACATTTGACCAAGTACCATGTTGAGGGCTGAAGATGAAAAGAAAAAGGCTGCTGGGTCCCATTGTGTAAAGATGCCACAGGCTGAGAGAAGGAACGACATCAAAGAGGACCATTTGTTGTCATTATAGCCAAGATAGGCCTTGAGGACATAGAGGAGAGAGTAATTATTTTCTAGTGGAGATTGGGGTGTGGTGACCAGTTGAGAACAGGGACTGTTTCCCAGAGGAGGTGCTCTAGCTGTTTATTTTTCTAAGGAAATATAATGTACGCATGACGATGCTCACTATCTTCATTGTGCAGCCCATTGAATTTACACACAAGTGGACACCCATGGAATTGACACCCAGATCAAGATATTGGATGGAATGTTTTCATCTCCTAAGAAAGCTTCTTTGTGCCCCTTCCCAGTCAACCCTTCTCAACCCCAAGAGGTAATTACTATTTTAGCAAACCCAGGATTCTGCCTGGTTTTGAACTTTGTATCCATGGATTCGTATGGTATGCTCCCCTCTGTCATGGGCTTCTTTACTCATCCTTTTGGCTTTGGGATCCACCCATGTACTTATGAGCAGCCGGTATTGTCATCACTGTGTAGTATCCCATTATATCCATTGGTATTTGAAGAATGAATACAAGTTGCTCCCAGGTGGACAAGTGGGAGGAGGCACAGCGTGAATTTAGCATGGTATATTTTGGGGATAGTTTTAGTTATATCATAGGGGTTTAGGGTTCATACAGGAGATGAAGCCAAAGAAAAGACTGAAGTTACACTGGGAAGCATGTAGAATGTCATGTCAGATGTTTACAGATTGTTCCCCCACATCATCACAGGCATTTAAATGAGAGGCATGGTATAATCATATGTAAGCGTTAGACCCTTATTCCTCTGCAAAAATGATAGGTATGTGGAAGCAAGGAGAATCCAGAGTCAGCAAACGGAAGGCTGAGTCACCATAGTAACCCAGGCAAGATGTGGCTCAATGTGGGGTCGCAGGAGAAGTGGAATAATCAGAGAGAGAGATCAACTAGTTTGTGATAGATAAGAGGGAAAGAGTGGAGCCAAAGAAAGGAATTTATTTTCTGGCTTAAAAAACAAAACCTGAGATGTACTATATAAGATTGAAGCAACTGAGAAAATTAGACATAAGCCACCACTCTGGATGTTAATTTGAAACTGAGATGCGAGAGGGAGTGAGAACACCCAGGTTCTGCGAAAGTATCCTCTCTCCCAGGCCCGCGCCCGAGGCACCCTGCCCTAACCCAGCCCACTTTAGCAGCAGGGAGCTTGAAAGGAAGAGATCAAAATGCCCCAGGAATTAGGAACGTATAATGACATCTGGATCTGAATTCCTGGGCCTGCTTCCTGTCATTTTGCCATTTCAAAGAGCAGCACCCAGGGCTTATTATCCCAGCCCCATGGACGTGCCCTTTTTGAGAGTATAAATCCCAAGAAGTGTTGCCAAGAGCCAGTGACATTTGCCATGTTTGAAAGGGCCTCATTCTGAAGAACGGTTATTGATACTTTTTCACATTTCACATCACTCCTTTGATGCTGCCTTTTACTGGTCTGGGTGAGCGGCTCTCAGCAGCCATCCCTGACTCCTTGACACAGCTGTTCACCTGCAAATTACGCGGTTGTTCTCCCAAGTGGCAATCAGCCGAGCCTGGCCATGAGAAAAGCCAGTGCTTCTCTGAATAGTTCATCGCCAGCCTCACTCAGGATGTGGAGGCTATGCAGAGATGCCCATCAGCGAGTGCAGGCCCTAGGGAGGAGTGACAGCAGCAGTGGACAACACTTCACTAGAAAGAGGGGCAGCAGGTTCAGGCCCAATCACCTCTGCTCACACACTGTGGACCTGCAATTTCCAGAGAGGTGGAGTCAGAAGGAGAGAGTAGCACATGGGAGCAGTAGGTCAGGAGAGACTATAATAAATGTCCATTGTGATTGTCCACAAGTCATTGACTCAGGGAATTAACATTCAAAAGAATCCCTGGATATGGACGATGGCCCTACAACCAAATGAGGCCCTGATCTCTGGATTCCATACTCAGAGTGCCCCTAACCCATCTATCTTAGGATTTTTGACACCACCTGTAAGTGTGAGACATGAAAGCTCACTTCCAGTGGCAGTGAGGGTTTTGTGAGCATAGTGGGAGCAATAAAAGGAAAGAATGAGGCTTCAGGCTTGATCGATAATGTGCATATTTGAAATGGGCTGTTTGTTCTTGATTAAATTGTGGTGCCTTCAAGGTTTGGCAAGGAGAACGGACAGACCACTGCTTGCCAATGAATTTCTAGAACTGGCAAAGGAGTGTTATCAAATACTGGTTTAAGTCTTCCATGGAAGGGCAAGGCTAAGATCCCAACAGGATTTATATATTCCATTACGTGGAACTGGCTTATGCCACTATAGGGGATGAAAGTCTGAACTCCGTAGGGCAGGCCACAAGCTGGAAACTCTCATAAAGGTGATGTTCAAGTCCTTCATCTGAATTCCCCATGGGAAGCTGGCTGGCTGGCAAATCCAGCAAAAGCCAAAGCTGAAGTTGAGGCAGAAATTCTTCTGACCTTTAAAACCTCACTTCTGGCTTTTAAGACCTTCAACTATTGGGATGAAATTTCCCACACTGCTGAGGGCAATCTTTATTGCTGATTATAGATGCAATCAACTGATTGTAGATGCAAATCCCATCTAAGAAATACTCCCACATTAAAAAACAGGCCAGTGCTTGACCAAACAACTGTACACCATAACCTAACTGAAAGGAAACACAAAATTAACCATCACATCTGTCTTTCAGTGACAGAGTGAGCTGTTTCATAGATCATGCCTTCCATGCACTGGAGAAGAAACAATGAGCTTACATGTGATGACTGTATGGTCCATATATCCCTTACTTGAACATGAAGTCTAGGAACCAGCACTTTGGCAAACAACCAGCAGGTACAAATGTTGAGACCTGAGAAACATCTCATACTAGCAACCGGCACTATTTCAGAAACAGTTATTAGAATTCCAAAGCATGCCAAGCCAAAAGCACCAGAGAAATCGCTTTGGCAAGTAGGAGAAGAAATATGGGGCCTATGATATATTTCTTAGGACATTAGACAGGGGCTGCTGCTTCAACCCATGTGTAGATGATTCTACATCTTGGATGACTTCAGTATCTAAATAGTCATCTGAAAGAGTGTATGGTTTTCTTTCCTTTCAGAAGAGAGTATTACCTAGGGAAATGTTAACCGTTAGTGTAATAGATACACCACTAAGTTTCAATGCCTTAAGACAATAGAAAAATATTCCTTGCTCATGGAACAGTATCATGTGGATGTCCCTGGTCAACAGGTGGCTTTTTCCAGACAATGATTAAGGAACCCAAACTACTTCCAACTTGTGGCTTCCCTCTTCCTTGGGCCTCAAAGTCCCTGGCATCCAGATGACAAATGGGGAAATAGAGACTGAAGAAAGCTCACCTTTGTAAATGCCTCTGCCCTAAAGCAGCAGGTGGTACCACTGCTCACCCTCATAAATGCCTCTGCCTCAAAGCAGCAGGTGGCACTGCTGCTCATTGACCTTTAGCAAGACCTGGCCTCATGGTCTCAACTCCATTCAAGGGATCAGGGATCAAGAACTGTAACCCCTGGCTAGGCATTCATTTTCTAGCATCATATCTTTGGCAAAGCTGGGGTTTTGTTCTTTGTTAGGTGAGTCCAAATCTTGAGACTTCTCAATGTGAAATTCCAATTTATTTGCATATAATGCATATGATGGAAAGATGGAAAAAGAGGCCTGTCTCCTAAGCTACCTCTGCCTGAGTGTGATGGTTCAAAGCTGTATGTACCCCAGAAAATTATGTTCTTAAGGTTAATCCTTTCCTGTGGGTGTGGACACATTGTAAGGAAGATCTTTTGGTCAGTGGGATCTTAAGATGTGGCCCACCTCATTTAGGGTGAGTCTTAATGCTCTTACTGGAGCCCTTTATAAGAGAATGGAATTCAGACAAAGAGAGAGAAAGCCACGGAAGCAAGAAACTGAAGCAACAAAACCCAGAAGAGAAGAGAGTCCAGCAGATGCTGCCATGTGCCTTGCCATGTGACAGAGGAGTCCAGGACCGCTGGCAACCTGTCTTCATGGAGAAACCATCGCCTGATGGTGCCTTGATTTGGATATTATTCTCAGCCACAAAACTGTAAGCTTATAAGCTAATAAATCCCCATTGTTAAAAGTGAACTCATTTTATGGTATCTGCTTTCAGCAGCCTAGCAAACTGTAACACAGAGTGAAACCTGCATTGTTTTAGTTGACATTTATCCATAATCTTTTCTGGTATGTACTGCTTGAAATTTTAATACAAAATGAATTCATATTGTAACAATATTTGACTCTATGGACATTTATTTTTAGTTTGACTTTTCCTACAAAGTTCTTAAGAAATTGTTTTTTAAAGGGACCACTACTCCTTTTGGTAAAACATAATTTTCAACAATGTGTAAGCAGAAATGAAAGATTGTTAAACTGAGTTCTAAAGTGGTTTTATTTTGCCAATGTAAAGCAGAAACCACGTCTGAAATGGTCATATTGGGAAGGCTGGATTCTAAGGAGCTAAACATTCAGGTGTCCTACCAGACTGTATAAACTCCCAGCTTTGGAGTGACCCTACATGTTTTTTCTTGGACGAGAAGTGGTTGTATGTGTCCAGACCAGGATGTTACCAGAATGTTCTCTTTCCTTATGTTTTCTGGTGACAAGATGTAGCTAAGGTGATGGAGAGACTCCGTCACCGTTTTCATGGAGGGTCGGTGTTTGACTCAACTTGTGAAACCAGCAGCTCTCCTAGGAGAAGCTTCTTGAGCTGTGTGGCAGTTTGAATCCCCAAAGGAAAAATGATTATGTTTTTGAACTAATCCAGTGCTGTGGGTGTGAGACCCTTTTGATTGGACTACATTAGTAAGGCGTGACTCGGGTTGAATCTCTGCCCTCTTGCTAGATCTTATATAGACAGAGATACACAGAGAGAGATGCAGGAAAAGGGAGCTCACATTATTAATTTTGATCTGGTCACATGAAAGAAAGGACTCCATGTTCACCCACAGCTGAGCTCAAGGAGACATGCCCTGAGAGGCTCAAGGAGTTGAGGCCCAGGGAGAGAGACTGTTCGACCACAGCTGAGTGCAAGGAGAAAGTATAGAGAGTGCAGCATACCTGCTGTCTTGCCTGAGTGCCATGTGGCAGGACACCAGGATCAACAGCAGCTGACTTTGATGAGATAGCATCTCTGATGGTGCCTTAATTTGGACATTTCATGCCCTTGGAACTGGAAGCTTTTACTCCAAATAAATCCTCCTTATAAAAGCCAACCTCCCCCACTAAAAAAAAAAAAAGAAAAACTAAAACAAAAAAAAAGTCAACCTATTTCTGGTACAGGCTAAGCTTGAGAAGCAGCTGTTGATCTTACTATGCCAAATTAGGATCAGTTATACCCTTGATGAGCTTTGAGAAAGAAGTCGTCTGCATTGCTGTTGACTCTGCCAAGACATTGCACAAGGCATATATTGAGGGCACATTCCGATTTATATTCCACTTCACTCCCAACAGTTCCAAGCCTTGACTGCTGGCCAACTTTTATTGAGTGCTTACTATGTTCCAGGCTCTATAATAGGCATTTGTGGACACAATTTCATCTCTATCGCACAACCTTATGAGAGGGTGGTATATTATCTCCTTATTACGGAAGGGAAAGTGCTGAGGCTTTGGGATGTTTAGTATCTCGCATAAGGTCATGAGACAATCCGATGGCAAAACCGCTTCTATCCCAAGCCTGTCCTGCCCCACAGCTTGAGCTCTAGCCTCAAGGTGATACAGCCTTGACATCTAATCCATTCACCCTGACTCATTCACCCAATTCATAAATATTTATTTAACAGGAACCATAAAGACACTGTCTCTCTCGGTATGAAAGTTACATTTTAGTAGGGAAGACTGAAATTAAATTAAAATTACAGACATAACCATTAAATGCATTTGTGATGAGGGCTGTGATGAAAAGTTCAGGGCTCTGTGAAAGGACTTAGAAGGTGAACATAATGCAGTCCTGGGCATTAGAGGGGTCCCTAAGCAGGAGGCACTTAAGCTGGGACCCAAAGCCTCAGCTGACATTGGCCTTGAACGGTGGAGAAAGAGCGCAGGCAGAGGAAGCTGTCCATGTGCAGGTCCAGAGGGAGACTGGCTGGTACAGATTCAGAAACCAGGGTGAGCCAGTGCCCTGGACTCTCACAGCCAGGCAGAGTGGTGAGAGGGGGCGCTGGCGAGGCAGGCAGGGCTCAGCTCAGGACGAACCCCAGAATCCGCTGCACAGACGGACCAGTTCCCCGACTGTGCCTACTGTCGGAGACTCTGGAAAGGGCCTCCATTTGTTTCTTAAATGACTTTAAACACAATCGACAGTAAATTAATGCTTTATGACAAGGCATCTTACATAGGACTAGCTTGTCTTATCTTCTTGTATAGAAGATTAGGGCAAAATAAAGTGCTCAAAACGTCATCAGCAGTAGGAAAATCCATTAAGGCAGATGTTCCAGAATAGAGTTAGGAGACGCAATATTCTAGATTATTAAATATACTGGCTCTATGAGCTATGTCATCTTGGATGATCAAATTGCAAATCATCACAATATAATTAAATACTTTAAAACACTTTAAAAATTAAAACTTTAATAAGCATGGTTTAATTTTCTTTGAGGCTTCCGGTTAAATATGTATCTTGCTAGCATTCTCTCAGCTTCTCCCAACTTCCCAACAAAAACACAAATGATGGCATGAGAAAACAAAACAAAGAAAACAATTCACCTAAAATTAGAAATAGCAATTCCTAGTAGTCCTTGATGCTCCCTCAAGATAATAAGGATAATCTATTGAATATCTACCAGGTACTGTGCTCAGCATTTCATATGTTAAGCACTTCATATGTGGTTTAATCCTCCCAAGAACTCTATCTGCTGTGAGTTTTACCTTTTTCAGTTTTAAATGCTAATGTTAAATGTTAATAGTTTAAATACCTTGCCCCAGACAGCTGTTTAGGGGTGGCACTGGGATCTGGAGTCTGTGCCTTTGGCCATAATACTTTGTGGCTCTTTCCTTGGAGAAAGCAAAGGTGGCAATAAGGACCCCCCAAAACTGGGGCCCGCAGGCTTTTCCCAGCTTGCCCATCCTGCCCATCCAGATCCCTGGATAAACGCTGACTTATTCATCAAACAGTCAAAGTTTCCCACGCTGTGTACAGCGAGCTCGGATTATTGTCAGCCTGCCTTTGCCTCCCCCACCTCCACTCCCCTTAATTTCTAGAAGGAACTAGCCCACCGTGTCCTCTGGGTGTTCCTAGCTGAAGCTCAGCAGTTTGCCCAGAAGTACCTGGTTTCATCGATTCCTTTGTGCTGAGCCCGAGGCTGGGCACGTCCTTCCTTTCAGGTAGCTCTCAGTCGCTTTCCCCGCAGCTGACCAGAGCACGGTGGGCTGGCCCTGACCTGCCTCTGCCGCTAGGCGGGGATGCTGGGGGATGACAGAGGCTGACGCTGGTGCCAAAAGCTGCTCCTTGAGCCCACCAGGCACCGTATTTAGGCGTATCCATGGCACAGGTGTTTTCCTGCAGGCATGCGAACAATCCTGCTGGCAGGTCCCTCCTGGAGGAGAAGCTCGGTGCCTGTCCTGAGCGTGGCACTGCCCAGCGCCCGCTCCACGCCTGTGGCTCAGCAATGGACGTGCTGGTGGTGGGAAATCTGGTGCGTGAGCCAGGTAGGTCCACGGACAGCTGGAATTCGCTGTCCTCTCTGTGATGTTAGGGCATTCGGCAATGCAGAACTGGACAAAAGAGAAAAATATTAGCTTCCTATGGGTGGCCCCTCAAAACCTCTTCAAAGGAAGGTGTTATAGGGGAGAGGGCCTTTTGTAGGCAGACTGATGGGAAGGGGCTTTCTAGGGAGAGGTGAAGGCTAGTAGACATGAAAGAACATACCTTGTTCAGGGAATGGAACAGAGTGTTACTATTCCCCAATCTGTGCGTGGGGAATTTCGCGGTGGGCATTCCCTTCCAAGGACTGCGTACGCTCTTTAGATTGCAAAGAGATTCAGAAAGAGCGTATAGGAGTGTTTGAGCTGCCAAAAACAAGTATTGTCCCGTCCCCCCCATCGGCACAGGGCCCATCGTCTCCAGAATCTTAGAGGAGAAAACCAGGGGTTTTAAGGTCAAGAGAGTGAAGCTTGTGACCAGAGTCGTTCCTGAACAAAAATGAAAAATATCTTGATAGCTTTCCTGTGGACTCTGCGTTTCCCTCCTCCTCTCAGTTAATAGCACCTTGGCCCCTTGGGCGTGGTCACCAAATCGCTCTTCACCCCTTGCTCAGCCCCTGCCTCTGACTCCTCCTGGCTTCTCACAGACCCCATTGTCAAGGTTGCTAGTGGATGCCTCGTCCTTAAACCCAGTGGCTCCGCTCTCACTGGATATCTGAATTATCAACTGTAGACTACAGATATTGATAGCAAGTTTCTCTCTGCTGGAGAAATGGTGACGACAGAGCAAGTACAGAGAGAGGAGGAGAAAGACGGGGCAAATTATTGCTGGTTTTTGCTTCTCGTTGTAACCCTACTGTCACTTTGATTTCTTATTTCCAGGGACAGCAAAGGAAGAATGTGGAGATTTAGAGTCTCAGCAATTTGTGGCAATGAGAGAAGTCAGTGCCATTTCAACCCCATGACTTAAGGATTCCGGTGGGTTCCACGGGGAGAGATCCTTGAAGGAAAATCGAGCTCTTCCTCTTCCCAGAAACGCCAGAATAGATGCTAGGCAAATAGGAATGGCAGATGTTTCCCACACAGGGGCCTCAAGCATGCACTTAATTTTTTTTTTTTAGCTTTCACAGAAACTCTGAAATATTGGCATAGATGAATAGACTGGAGCTCAGATACATTCTATAAGTTATACATGTTCACATAGCTAATCAGACGTGAAAGATTAAGAGTTAAACTACCTGCCATGCACCTGTGCATTCTCTAATGCAACCGAGATTTTCAAATGCCTTTATTTTTCTTTGTTATCTTTGCTTTCTTTTACTGTCTCTCCTGTTCCTTCTTCATCTCCTCTTTCTTCTCTCTCACCTCCTCTTTCTCTTTGTCATCCTACTTATCCTCTTCTTTATTCTGGCAGAACAAGTAGAGCGTCTTGGGTAGAAATGGGAGTTGAAGCCAAAGCCTCACTCACTTCCCTGGCAAATTCTGCCTCCTGATAAGTAGGAAATATCACATGTGATGCTTTCTTACTGATTGCAATAAAATATTACCTTTCATGTGCTTTGATTACCAAATGATTCGCCTTATAAAATTCAAACATTATGTAAAAATCCAACACAGACTATTATCAAAAGCCCTGGTCTCTGCCAAACCGGTAGGCAAGAAATGATGCAGCTTTACGTTTCAGTTTGCATTTTCTTAATTATATTTCTGGACATCTATTGTTCTTTTTTCTTTATATCACCCATTGAGTCATTTGCCTATTTTCTGCTGGTTTGTTTGCCTTTTATTTTTTTGGTATAAAAGAGCAAATTATGCAGTGTGGACATGAATGCGTTATTTATTATAGAAGTTGCGAATCCTTCGACCCGATCTCTGATTTGTTGTGTTTTTTTTTAACCTTGTTCACAGGACATTTTAAACTCAGTTGAATAAACAGGGAGAAGAGGCTGTGGAGGAGTAGAGTTATTACTGCTTTTGTTGTCAGAAGATCTAGATTTGAATCCCAACCCCCTGCCTGACCTTTCAGCAGTTGCCTAAATATCTCTGAGCCTCTATTTCTCATAGATAGAGAAGGACGATAACATCTGACTCACATAGATGTGAGAGGATTAAAGGAAATAACAGAACTCAATGCACTACCCAGATATCAAAGCCCCATTGGGACATAAGTGCCCCATTGCGACTGCTTGCTGTTAGCTAGAGCCCCCCATGCTCCTCAGCCTGAAATAGACCTATCAGAGCTTTCCTTTCAAACGGCAAATAATTCTAAACACACAACATAGACAATCTTAAGCACTTGCTTTCTGTTGTTTTGTCCTTTTCCATAACTTTCCATTAATATGGACACTGTGGCCTGTGTAACTTTTTCCTTTTGTGGAATTGACTCTTGTGTGAATCGACCCTCTCATTTCATGAGCTCTGTTCTCCAGCCTAAAAATGGGCCTTGGACCAATCTATGTGCCTGGTTGGTTGGTTTGGTTTTTTAATCAAATCCTTTCTCTTCTTTTCCCTTCTCCACTCTTTACTTCAGGGGGCTACATCTCCAGGTTTCCTTGCCTACTGGCTTTGTTTACTAAGTCTTTTATAATACAAACTTTATGAGAATGTATATAAGCACATCTGTCAATCATTTACTTTATAACCTCTCAATTTTTTGTCTTGGTTAGAATAGATTTTCTTCTCTCTAAGAGTACGAAAAGAGACTCTAAAAGATTATTATAGTGTCTTTATAGCACTAAAAAAGAAAGACATTTAATCTATCTATAATGTGCTTCTGAGCATGCTGTGAGGTATCTATACTTTATTCCTAAATGAATAGTGAATTGTCCTAATAACATGTATTGACCAATTGAGCAATCTTTTCCTTTCTCACAGATTTGAAAAGCCACTTTCTGCATATATTAAATTGTCATATATCCATAAGAATCTCTATTCTCTTTCAATGACCTATTTGCCTACTTCTATACAAGTACATTTTTGTACTTTCTATGCTATAAATGAATTCTGAAACTTTTCTTCTTTTTGAGGTACTGAAACAGTACATATAAAACAAAAATACTTGCCTTTTGGTAAAACTTTGCCGTGAAACCATTTGGGCCTAAACCTCTTTGGGTTGATATGTGACTGCCTTTCCAGGGCCTTACGTGACTAAACATATATTTAAGATACATATGACCTCCCGAGTCAAATTGACTATTTTAACTTTTTTTAATTGAGATTTGTTTATTTCATCTGGGTGTACAAGTATATTTACACTTAATAACTTCAAGAATTTTTAAACATCTTTCAAAACATCCTCTTCTACATTTCTAATATCCTTCCTTTGATTTGTGTGTGTGTGTCCTTGGTTGACTTGCCAAACTTTTATCTATTTCTCTTGCCTTTTGGAGGGGACATTTTTTTTAAAAAATTATTTAGAAATCTACCTTTTGTAATGTTTTGTAATTTTCTGATGTTATAATTCTTAAGTTCTTTCTTCTATCTAATTTTTCATCTCATTGCTTTCCTCACTTTTTTAATTAAATGCTTCCCTCCAAATTCTACTTTTTAAAATAAAATAGACAAAAGGAGCCAAACAAGGATCAGTATCAGCTTTATTCAGAGGTATCTGATAATGATTTAATTGCAAGATATTTGGGGCCTTCATGAGAAAGGGCCTGCCATGGTGGCTGGTGATAAGATGTGTTTCTGGTCTACTCTTGCAATATTAACAGAGGCATACCTCATTTTACTGTGCTCTGCTTTATTGTGCATCACAGATGCTGTGCATTTCACATATTGAAGGTTTATGGCAACCCGGGCGTTGAGCAAGTCTATTGGCGCCATTTTTCCAATAACATGTTCTCACTTCATGTCTCCATGTCACATTTTGATGGAGGTAAGTACATTGTTGCATTGTTTCATTGTGGTTTTAGACATCACGCTGTTGCACACTCAGAAGACTACACTAGAGTGTGCACATAACTTTCATAAGCACAGGGAACAAAGAAATCATGTGACTCGCTTTAAAGCGGTTGCCTGGATCTGAATCTTTAATAACTCCAAGGTGTGCCTGTGCACTAGTTTGGTTACTACATAACTTTGCAGTAACTCCTGATGACTGCCAGGAGAGGTGTGCTTCACCCACTTTAGGTATGGCCGGAGAAAGAGTGAACTTCCCCAGGAGGTGATGATCACGAAGCCTGTGCAGCCACATTTCATCAGTCCTGGGGGAGGGTTTGTCCTGTGAAAGTCCTATGTCCTGTGTCCTATGGAAGAGTTTGTTACGGCTACTCTCTGCCTGCTCCACCACTGTGTATGGAGTGGGCAGATGACTGACTGTTCTGATTCTCAGGTCCGTGAGGAGCTACAAACAAACCTGAGAGAGAATTAGAAACATCAGAAAATCCTGAAGTTTAAGCCAGATTCGACAACTGAATGGGACTTTGGATTATCTCCCTGTATGGGGTGAAGGATGAAATGGATATTTCACGACCAGAGGGGTAAACTGTGTCAGAGAAAACACTATGCATTCATCTGTGTCCTTTACCTACACTTCCTGGGCATGGCGCTTGGCTGCATTTCCCATTCCTTACTGCAGTTTGTTGTGACCTATCAACAGTGTTCACGAAAGACTGTGAGCAGAAATGATGAATGCCACTGATGAATCAACGCTCTAGTTTTAGATTTATATGAGCATGAAATAAACTTTTATTTCCATTTGAGGATTCATTTGTTTTACCAGCTAGAATTACCTTAACTCATATACCAAGCATGCTTAGGATTTGTTTTGCTTCTGGAATTTGAAGAGCCGACTGCTTCCTTAATTCCAGAATTATTTTCTTACATATCACTCTTATCGCTCTTTCATTTTCTCTATTCTCTTCTGTTGGATCCCGATTACATGTACCTTAGACCTTATCAGTCTATCCACCATGAGTCCCAACCTGTCTTTCATGTTTAATTTTTGTGCTGCCTCCTAAGTAATTCCTTGAGGTCAGCCTTCTCTTCCATTTTCTCTATTGGAGAAAGTCTCCTTTTAAAACTAGTCATTGGATTTATAACTTAAGTGTAATTTTTAATTTCTGGAAGCTCGATTTGGATTCTTTTCAATTACACCTGTTTCTTTTAAAAGAGCATCTTCTTTTGTATAATTAGATTCACTTTCATTTCTTTAAACATTTTGAGGAAATTTTCATGTTCTGTATCTCATAATTCCAGTGTCTAAAGAACTTGGAGATGCAATTTTCTTGAATTACTTTAGCATATAGTTAACTTTTTTATGTTTTTGAGCTCATTCTCACTAGGTATTTAACTGTGACAAAATATGAGAAGGATGGTTTCTTTTTCATGCCAAAAGGGGCCTGAAAGACCTGAGACTACTTTGAAGAGTTCTCTAACATTATTGAGAATTCAGGTAGGCAATTAAAATAACCATCATTGCATTTTATCTGATATTTCTATGTTTTGAAATGAGTGTTTTCATAAAATTTAGTCAACATATCTAGATGCAGGGCATATTTTCTCTTTAAGTTTTACAATGGATCATTTTTACTTTACCTGTATTTTCATAGACTGATCCTTTTGTCCCCATGGATTGGGCTTTCTCCTCACCATATCCATTATACTTGGAGTTGCATGAAGTATTCAGCAAATGCTTTGGAAATTAGTTAAAATTTTGACCTCCCATTAATGTGAAAACAGAATTACTACCCATATTCTACTCCCCAGACCTAATAGAAGAAAGCAAATAATTTAAAATGATTTGAGTAGTTCTTTTCCTCTCAGGGACTTCTTTTTTGGAAGAGGTCGCTATTTGACATGTGGATTAAGCTCCGTATCTGTTTTATCTGTAACTAAGAAGAGTTAATTGCTTTTGTCGATACATATATTCCTCATACTAAGATTCCTTTTTAAGTTTTCAGGAGTTTGTTAATGAATGCATTTTTGTATATATTATAAAATCTCTTTGCAGCAATGTCAAGAATCTTTTTTTCTCAGTACTTGGTTGAAAGTTTTTATAAGGATAGAATTTTTTCAGTTCAGTCTTTCATCCTTATCTGTTATTTTCAAGAAAATAATGTTCTAGATGGAAAATCAGATGTCAGTTTGACTCTCGAAAGGCTATTGGCTATTGTAGGTCTATCCTCCACATTTCCTGCTTTATGTTTTTTAATTCTTATTGGTTTGACTTTTTTTTAACTATATGCTAGAACAATTTTTTTTAACTTTTTCTCCCAGATTTCTAACTCCCATTGCAATTCTACTATTTAAACTTTGCATTGTTGTTGCCATTTTTAATCTTAGGAATCCTTTTTTTTTTAATTTAAAGAAAGAAGTTATTATTTTCTGTATTTCTGACCATCCTATTCTTCTATATAATAACATGAATATAAAATGTATAAAGTCATTCTGTGTTTGACAGTTACTCTGATTCTCTTGGAATTATTTCTGATTCCTCCCTTTTGTGGTATTAGGTTTGTTGTTGGTTTTTCCCTCCAATAGCTCATGGTTTTGGGGCTTTGCTTCCTTGCACGTATTAATGAGCCTCAGCCCTGGTCTCACCCTTCACGGGGCCTCCTGGGCATGCGTGGCTGCGCTCGCCCTGGCGGTGAGCATGAGGCGGCCTGGCGCAGTGGGCGGGACGGTGCCTGGAGGTGGTAAGGCGCCTGGACACTGCAGCAGCCCTGTCCTCCGTCGTGAGGGTCAGGAGTCACTCCTGTAGAGACCCCCAGGAGAATTCCCACATTCCACCGAAAGTGGTCCTGCAGGCTCTGTCCAGTTGGAAAATGCCAGAGAGAGCAGGCCTGAAAGCAGGGCTGGCAGCGTGTGTTCCGTACCCTCTCAGCCAGCTCCACAGTCAGCCCAGCTCTCCACTCGTGCTCTCACCATCTGTCCTGTGTATGTGATTCTTCTGGACAAACAACTTTTCAGAGGCGTGCTCCCTCTCTCTCTCTCTCTCTCTTACTCTCTCTCACTCTGTCTTTTAGGATTGCAGGTTGCTTAGCTATATTATACTTGGGCATCCGTATTATTCCTTTAACTTATTATATTCCAGAAACATGCAATATTTCTTTGCTTTTGATGGCATGCTTCTTAATGTTTTAGAATTACCATTTTTCCTCTACCAGAGTCATTTTGTCATTTCCAGGAGATTTTGAGAGGAAGAAGAGGAAAATATTTATGCTCAAGGAGTCATTTTGAATCAGAACTCAGATTACCTTTTTTCCCTTTGTTTTTTTATATTCAGAAAGTTCACCATCATCAGTTTGGGTGGGACCTCCTTAATAAATTCTGTCAATTTGAAGCCTCAATCCTCAGCACAAAGGAATGTCCCTCCCTCCCTCCCTCCCTCTTCCCTCCCTCCCTTCCACTTTCTGCTAAGCTCTATTTGTTTGTAAGCTGAATTTTTAATTCAGTTTTCTACAGTTTTTAACCTGATATTCCCTGCCTTCATTGACTTTATTCTTTCCAATAATCAAATTTTTCATCTGAATACAATGTTTTCTAATTATTCCTTTTTTCTTATCATACATTTATTTTTGAACTCAGATCTTGCTAGGCATATGAATTAAAATATTTGCTGAAGGTTCTTTTTTCTCTTTTCCTAAAATAATTTTGTTTGAGAATGAAAAATTTCATCTTACTTTTCAGTTTCTTTAGAATCCTGTTTTGTCCCATGTTCTGTTGGTTTTCATTAAAGAAGGATTGCCACTTTTGCCTCATATTGAGAATCAAGATGGACATGAATCAGACCAAGCAGGGCTTTGTTCAAATGTTTTAGGGCTGGGTGAGGGAGAGGGGCATGTTTAGATCTGCTTACTTTTTCTTTTGTGCCCAGATGCGGTGGCCTGAGGACACAAGTGAGTGCTCAAGAGGGAGATGTCCCTGCTCAGACACGGAGCTTGGCTTTGTCTCTCTGCTGAAGGCCTTCTCGGGCTGTTAATTTTTCTTTTCCTTTTATTTGTCTGGTGTGTGTGTATGTGTGTGTGTTGTGTGTGTGTGTGTGAGAGAGAGAAAGAGAGAGAGAGAGAGAGAGAGAGGTTAAAGATCTCTGAGATAACTGATTTAATGTCAGAAGATTTAGTGTCAGAGGGCCTTTGCCCTCCGCCAATCACATAATGGTCCAAGGTTGCCTTAGACTAGGGGCTCTTAACCAGGGGTCCCTTGGGGTCTGTGAGCTTGAATTGAAAAAAAAATCAGCTCAATTAGATGTCCAACATGATATGTGTGTTGCTTTATCAAATGCTACACCACAGTTTAATGTTCTTATCCAAGATAAATAACAATAGTCTGCACATTGACATGTCTTTAAAAAATAAAATTTGACTTCCCTATATTTTTCGTGTATTAGATTATTATTTAATGTGTTAAGAAAGAAGCACATTATGTATGGTATTATATCATATGTTTTTTATTTTAGTAACTGTATTTCAGTATATGTAACTGATTTCCTTTGCAATTATTTTTTGTTTGGTTTGGTTTTTTTGTTTTGTTTTGTTTTTGTTTTTTCAGTTAGGCCAGTAAAAAGAATTTATTTGGGAAATGGGGGAAAAAACAGAGCTTGCTGAGAAATGGAAGAGAAAAACAGAAATACACACCAAGACCTGGTGCAGGCCCCTCTAGGCAGAGAGAGCCTGTAATTTTATTTTATGCATTTAAAAACATTATTCTTGTGGGGACGTGTTGGTACGGCTGTGATATATTTATTAAATAATACACAGTATAGTGTGGACTTAGTATGATTTTTTTTTTACTTAGCATGTTCTGAGTGCAGTGGATAACTGCCTGCAAAAAGGTTGGTAAGGGTGGCGGAAATGGTTTTATGACGCCGTGGGAAAACTCGAGTTTCTAAATGTTTGCCGAAAATGACCATTTGAACAGATGCTGAAATGTGTTAGGTTATGAGGTATTGAAATTATGGGAAAGTTGTAAAACATAATTTTGAATAATCCTAAAATTGTATTTAAAGACATGCCGATGTTGAGTGTCATAAAACTATTTGCTGCTACATTCTGAGAAAGGGTCCGTGGAGCAAAAAATATTAAGAGCCCTTGCCTTAGACCAAGGTCCCTCACCCACGCTGGAGACGGGCAGCATGTAAGAGCGCTTGCACGGTGGTGTGCAGAGGGGGTGCAGAGCGGTGCCCTGCCTCCCTAGTTTCCAGTTGACATACACGTTTCTCCAATTTTCTATTTCGTTATTCATTTTAGTGGAGATATTAAAAGAGCAAGTTAAATGTGTGGTTTTAAATTTCCATTTGAACTGAAAGCCCTACTGATTTTATGTTCAGCCATTCTCAGTTCTGCTCTTTTTTATTCTCTAACATGGGTTTTAATTATGTTTTTTAAGGCTTGGATGCCTTGTAAATCCTTTTCTGATCAGCCACCTCCTGTAAATCTCATCCCCTCCTTTCCTTATTTCATTCTATTGAATTTCCGTCTCTCTCTGTCATTTGCTTAAGGCTTCCTATGCCTATTTCACAGAGCATATTTCTTCTTGTATTTTATTGAGGATGCCAATCTGGTTCTGATGTTTTATTCTGAACCTGTCGTTGACAATTTCCCTATCATTCCCAGAACTTTGCTATTTTTCTGCGCCTTTGGGCTGTATTCTTTTTCTTTCAGCCAATGATATTTTATCATGTGTCCTTTGTTTTGGTTCTTCTGCCTCCATTTATTCACTGTGAGGGACACTGCATGATTTATCATTCATAATGAGGAAATTTTGAGAGAGGAAGAGGGTCCTTACATAATACAATTAAATCATTTTTTGAAATACTTTAAATATTTTATGATATAATAATAACGAGGTCATTTACCATATTTATAAAAAGGAGGGATTAAAAACAGATCTTTTAATATATATAAAAAACTTTTGATAAAATTCTACACTAATTCATGTTTTTTTTAAAAAATGGCAAAGCAGGATGAGTAACTCCAAATTACCTACTGTAAACATCATACTTATTTTTGAAATACTGAGTTTTCCATCAAAGATAAAAATGAGATAAAGATACCTGCTCTTACCACTTCTATTCAACTCTGCATTGCAAGTTCCAGCTAGTGCAATGAAGACAAAGTAATAACTTCATGAGTGCATTTTAACACTACTCTAGCAATTTTTGTTTTTCAGGTTTCATGCCATAAACAATATTACTGTGGAACCATAGTGGAAAACAAATGCTGACAAAAGATTGTGTACGTTAAAGATTCATCATCAACTTCTGCAAGAGATGGAGTTTCAATATTTATAAAAATTAAATGCGCACTTTAATTTTTTAGCACACTACTGTCAAAGGGTATGTTTCAAATTTTAAGAAAAGCAATACAAAACACCATGCAATAAATAGCAAAACCACAGTGGCATCTGCACTGCCATTATTCCCTTCACTCTGATGGGATATCCTTCTTTTCCTGCTTCTATTCTGTGTACACCTCGCTGTATTTTCCCGCATTTCCTTCTAACTCTGCTGACCAACAGCTCAGCAGTTTTGTGTATCTAACAGGCTGTGAAAGGAACCACAAGTAGTTATCCTTGTGGATAAGTCCTGGCACAGCAAGACTTTAATCAGGAGCAGCTAACAAATTAGCTGACCTAGGCCACTCCTCTCTGAGCACGTGTTGTTTTATCAACAGGCTGCTTGTACACTGTCCTAGAGAGGGAGAGGTTAATTCGACTGAATCTGAAAGCATTAGGAAGAAAGAGATAGGTCACCAGTTGTCATCTTGTGGATGTTTACCTTTAACATATGGTTAAAGCTCCATTTTAACTTACCTATTGGTGTTTTAGGCTTACATTTGCACAGCACTTCTTTAGTGGTGGCTATATGGATTAAAATATATAACCTTAATTTTTCCAGTTCTACCTAGAGTTAATATAGTACTGATTCATGTAAAGTATTTCAACCTTGCAACCATAGAGATGCTTTAATCCTCTCACTATCTTTGTGCTATAGTTGTCATAGGTATTGTACTTACTTATATTAAAGTGTAAGTCAATCTATAATTTTCGTTTTAAACAGACATTGACGTTGTTAAAGAAATTCGGAGAAAACGGAGTTTTAATGTTTTCCCCATGTATTTACCTTTTCCAAGGCTCTTCATTCGTTTCTGAACATCCACATCTCCCTCCTGGTGTCATTTCTCCTCTGGCTGAAACATTTCCTTTCGCGTTTCCTGGTACAAGTTCTGGTGGCACTGAATTCCTTAGACTTCCTTTATCTAGGTGTGCTTCTCCTCCAGTGCATCCTGCTGGGTGTTTCCTGAGCTGCTTGAGTCTATAACTCTGTTATTGACCAAATTGGGGAAGATTTTGGCCATTATGTCTTTAAATATTTTTCTCTCCCTTTCTAGCTCCAGGTACTCCAATTATCTGGACCTTTTGAAATTTAGAGTGGTTGATTTATATTTATATATATATATGATTTATATGGATCTATCTTTGCATTCATTGTTCTGCCCTCTTCACCGCTAAATGCTGAAAAACTTATTTCAGATATTATATTTTATAGATCTAGAATTTCCAATTTGTTATTTTTATATTATCTCTGTGCTGAGATTTACTGTTTTTTTCATTCATTATGAGTGAGTTTTAAGTGCATTTTCCTTTATTTCAGTGTGCATGGTTATAAGATCCTCTTGAAAGTCCTTGTCTGATACTTCTAGCATCTGTCTCATCTCTAGCATATGTTGCTTATCTTTTTCCTTGTTCTTCATATGCCAAGTAATTTTAAATTGTATCCTGGACATTTGGAATGTTATGCTGTATGGATTCTGGATTCCGTTGCATTTCCCCAGAGGTAAGTGATTTTTTTTAAAGCAGGCAATTAACTAATTAGGCTCAAATTGCAGCTCATCTTATCCGTTTCCCTCTGGTAAATTTGAGTAGTGGTTCAAATTTCAATTTGGTTCTTTGAGCCTGAGTTCAGGTTTTTTTCAGTTTGCCTCCCACATGCATGGTGTCTGCTCAGTCACAGACTTGTACAGTTTATGCACAGAGTTGGAGTGCCCTAATTTTGCTTCTTCTTTTGTGCTCTCATTTTTAGTGCTCCCCTCATTCTCTGCTAGCACTGGTGGCTCCAGGGGTCCTTCCACTGGACAAGGAAGATGGTGGGTTTGCCATCAGAGGTTTAGTCGTCTGGTGCCCCTGTGATGACTGTGACAGTAGTGCTCCCAAGGTAAAATTGCAGCAAATAAAAATAAATAAGATAAAAGAAACTGAAAGAAAAAATGCAAAGAAGAGAAAAATGAAAGAGAAAATCACCCCCTGATGCACACTTGCCCTAAGCTGTAACTCCCCTTCAAATGCTGCCTGATTTTGTTCGGTCTCCAGAGACCTCAGGTAGGTGGGGATTGTTTTGTTTTGTTTTGTTTTTGAGCAAGATTAGAGTTTATAGATATAACGTTTTGGTGGATAGATTTGCCTGGAACTCATTTTTCCATAATGGATACCAGTCCCGGATTTTCAGACTGTCCTGGCATAGGAGTGGAAATACCCCACATTATTCGCGCCATCGATGGTTGGTTGATTTGGGTTTTCTTGCTAATCTCAGGAGGTGGGAGCCGATCCAGATTTACAATTATTTAGAAAAAGCATTTCAAACTTTCAAATCTTGTAAAAAAAAAAAAAAAAAAAAAGCATATGTGTGGATTTGTATAGTAACAAGATGTTGAAATTAAAGTTTTAATCAAGGCACCAAGGTACTAAAGATGCTGCTTGTACATGAAGTATACTAGATCTAAGTGCAGAATTTCCAAATACGTGGTGCAGCAGTGATTTTGTGGCGTGTGGTCCTTACACAGTGAGTCCTGAGGCAGAGCTCAGGTATACAAAGTAGAGAGAATGGAATTTCATGGTGAAATTTCTTTGACAAGAGCTGCAATGCTACCTGACTCACCTGGTACCCCCAGGCAGGAGGGGTGGGGAAGGCTAGAGACAGGATTTCATAGGAACCTCGTAGAGAGCTTGAGATATGTGAAAGACTGTGGAAAGGAAATTGATCTCTGCACAGGTATTTGGAGAGCAGGTGAGATAGCCTGGCAATGAGCTTCACAGGTAGTAAAGAAAAAAAATGTTGCTGTTTTTTTTTTTTTTTGGAAGCAACTTCATTCCCCTCTGTTGATAAGGCAAAGAGGAATGAGCATTTTCTAGCATCCCCTGCAGGAGAGAGCCAGTCTAGAGCCATTTGATGGCCTCCAAACACTAGGGGAAGAGGTGTTGGAACTTCAATGCTAAGAAAGCACATGGAGATTCTAGAGACTGGGGGAGGAGTGGATAGTTGAAGGAGTTTGGGAAATTGCAGGTGATGTGACTTAACAGGGGGAACCTCTAAATCCCTACAAAGGTACCCAAGAGAGCCACTCTCAACGTTTGCCAGGGCCAGAGACCCCAAAGACCTCTTGACACAGAACTTCCCTGTCATTTTTCTCCTCTTGCCTCTCATGGCATGATAAATAGAGAAGAACCACGGCCCCTTCTTCCATTTCAAGTAGCCAGTGTTATTGTTGGAGATTGTTAAATGTTATGGAACTTGACATCCACGTTTCTGAATTGAGCCTGTGTTTGCTAAGTAAAGAAACAAGAGAAATTATTGTTATCTAAAAGCAAAGCAGTCAGACGGGGTCCTAACCAATGCGGAGATGAAATGGAGTCAAAAACAAAATCTTATTATTACTTTTATTATATACCACAATTTGGGCTTGTGCAATGTGCTGACATACTTACTCGTGGAGAGGAAAGATGAGCAATCAATTTTGTTTGGGGATCCTGGAGAGCCGCAGAAAAGGATGTTACATTTGAAATGGGACTTAGCAAAGCTTGATAATAAGGGAAGAAAGCAGTATGGGCAAAGACACGGACTGCTGAAATTGCACGTGTTATAGGCGATGATGAGAATTCTGGTGTCCACCCACAGTAGGGTTTGGAGGAGGAGAAAAGTGAAGCTGCAAAAGTGGTCTGAAGCCAGTATATTAAAAATACTGTGTACCGTGTAGATTTAGGACAAATTGTGAGGTAATGGGAAGTTATAAAATACCTAAAAACTAGGGAGTGCTATGAATGCATTAGTGTTTTAGAAGGGTAATCTTGTCAGCTTGTTGTAGAAAGCGTTGGAGGGAGAAAGACTAGCGGCATATTCATGTCAGTAAATGGCTGAGATGGTGCAGTTGATGGTGATTCTCACCTGGAATAGGAAAGGGGTGTGAAGGTGGGGTTGGTGGTCCTGGGGGTGGGGCGGTGAAGGGGAATGGGCGGAGAAGATGAGGATAACCAAGGAGCAGCAGCTGAGGGAAACTTCCAGATTTTCCAGATTGGGGTCGTCAGCTGGTTAACGAGACTGCTGAATCACAACTGGGAAAGACAGGAACCGCAGGTTTCAGGGAGTAGAAAGTGCAGCTGACTTTTAGAGGCCAGTGTTAACGCGTCTGTAAGATGTCCAAACGCTAGAGGTAAGTAGAAGAGATTTCGTTGTTTCAAGAGCTAAGAGCTGGGGAAAAGTTTGGTATGTGTAGGTTTAGTTTCAAGCACTGACACAGAAATGAAACTTTGAAAATCCTTTAGAGAAAGTGAGAGGATGACGGAGGCTTGATCAACAAGTGAAAGAGGCGTCAGAGGTAGGAGAAGCAGGAGAGAATGACAACACAGGAATCCAGGGAGAGAGAGGAGCTTCCTAAGGCAAAGCATGGGGTTCTATGGATCAATGAAATAGGATGAGAGCTGGAAAGAGATTATTATTTTTGAGTATTAGGCACTCATATTTGGCCTTTGCCTGGACCGTATGATGTACTGGTGGGTTTAGTAGTCAGGATGTGACTGAAAGTACACAAATTAAAAGCAGTAAATACTAGTCTGGCTACTTAAAATATAACCCTGGAAGGGAAGGAGAGGTCCAGATGATGGTTAAATAATTGACCATTTTGGAATGGAGGAACTGGAAGAATATGAGATGTCAGAGAAAATCTGAACATAAACCACAAGGGAAGACACAGAAAGTAAAAGATAGCTCATTGCTCAACTTCTGCAATGATAAAGAAGAGCTTTGGTGACTAATAGCATCATAATATGTTCTTACAAAATCTGTTTCCTTGTCTTTGTTCCCTTTGGCCAATTTTAATTAATTTAGATGTAGGGATAATACTTGACAATTGTGTAGAAAAATTAGATAGATAAAACTAAATGCAAATTATATTTCTCTGCATGATCTGGAATGAACTAGTAAATGCTTTCTTGTAATCCTTTGTGATATCTTATTTCTTATTTCTGTCTTAAGGACACAGCAGTGATTGGCTGGTCAATCATAGAACACGATGGTCTGTCATTTTGTCATTTGTGCTTATTTTACTTAGCACTTGGCTGCCTACTGATTTTTACTGAGCAGGGAAAAGGGTAGTGGGTTTGAGACCAAAGAGGTCTGAACTTGAGTACTAGTTACACTGCTTTTCATGTGGATGACCTTGACAAAGCAGTAGTCCATCTGTGACTCAGTTTCCTCGGCTGTAATGTCAGCAAACACATTTCTGAGAATATGATGGCTCATGTGAGGCAACTCCCACAGTGTTTTATGACAGGAGATCCCTAGTAAATGGTAATGTTATTATTAAATATAAGCCACGATTTCCCAGAGGGTGTTCTACAGTACACTTGACTGAGGAAACTTCCTGTGGGATACAGTGCTCTTGCCCTCTTGGGCAGTCAAAAACTCACTATGATATTAAAGTTAAGGACAAGTTAGTGGATGGTGATATCTGTTTGTGTGTAATGGAGGTTTCAAAATTTGCACAGTGTGCTCAGCTGCATAAAAAGAAAATGCTTTTTTAAAAATTAATTTCCTTTTTTGTCTTTTCTCCTTCCAAAATTCCTCTAGTCCTCCTAGAAAATGTGTGTGTGTTTGTGTGCACGAAAGGAGGTGGTGATAATGACAAATCTTATCATTTGAAGTTATCTCATTCTCTTCCATTTCAGAGGTCATTTTCAAGTCAACTTAGTACTATGGTAAGCTAATAGATATTGAGACAAAATCAAGGTTCAAACTGTTTGGTTTTTCTTTTGCTAAAGATTTGGGTAGGACCTCAGGGTGGCTGGGACAGGGCTACTGCTTCTTGTGCCATCCTTAGAATTCCTGAGACCTCTGCACGCCCTACCCGAGCGCCGGCGCCCAGCTAGCGTTAGCTGTCCACGTTCATGGCAGGTGGAGTCCATGACCTATTTTTAGATCATAATCCCCTGCTAGACCTCTTGCCGGCACTTGAAAATCCCTGAATTTAGGCCAGATCTTCTATCTTGCAGATGCCTTCCTCCATCAAAGACTCCTCGTCCTCCTCACATCCACCCCAGGGAAGGCCTATGGATCTTAATTCCTGGCCATTGGCTGCCGTCATCCTTGAAGCACCCAAGAAGTTTGGATATCTTCCCTGCAACCTGAGAGCAGAGGGAGAGCAGAGCTGCCCTCTCTGGTTCTCTCTGTTGGTGAACACAACATAAGGCGGCTTCCATGTCAGCATCAGAGCCTGTAGTCAGGGGTCCCCTCCAAGAATTCTGGACATGGCTTCTCCTTCAACCTCTTCGGGGTTTCTGCCAGTCTTTCGTGCCCTTCTCCTAGCATTTTAGCAAACAGGACTCTTGTCTCTCTTGCCTCCTTTCATTATCTCCCTTCTCTCATTTCTATCTGCAAGCACCAGAAGACCTTCTGTCTCCCCTCATTTCTGATCAGAAATGGGAAACCACTCTGTCATACCCTCTGTCTTCCCACCAGTGAACTTCTCTGTTGTAAGGTGGAAACTACTTTTTCCCTAAAGCAATGAAAAGTAGAGTTCAACAGTCAGAAAACCATAGGATATCATGATTTAAGAAACTAGATAATTTATCATTGTAACTTGATTTTTACATTTAGTTAACCCATTTTTCCCAAATCTACTTACTTAGATACACCCCCATGTAGGTACCAGATATTAAGCTATTGACTATCAGCTCCAACTCCATCTTTCTATACTTGGCTTTGGATGCCAGGACTGGACCTCTGCAAACCACATTTCTTTTTTACCAACTGCTCCCCGTCAGGATATGCCAATAGTGGACCCTATAGGGAGACACAAGACAGCGAGAGAAAGCAGGCATGCTTCTTCCCTTCTCTTTCCTTTTGGCTTCCTCTCTGTTTCCTCTCCCTGTGTCATCCCAGCACTGCTTCTTCACCCTGGAAGAAGCAGGTCCTTCCTGCAGCAGCAGCTGAGTCCCGTGTGCCCACTTCACCACATCCTCTCAGAGACGCCAGCACCAGCCAGCCGCCATCCCCTCTGAGGGCAGCCCAGGCTCATGGGTCCCCCCCTTTGAGCTCAGACACCAGCACCAGTGGTCCAAGTTTCATCTCCGCAGGACCCCCCTCTAAACCTTTAATAATTAGGAGGTTTTAATAATTCAAACCTCTGCTCCCCAACCCTGAGATGGAAACTATGTCCTGTAGTTGATCCCTCTTTGATGCCTTACTGTTCTCTTTTTGCCTTTTCTGTTACCTAGTTGACAATTTCATACCTAGTTTGCAATTCCATTTGTTAAATATTCTCTATTAAAATTACTGGTATAATTTCTAACTCCTTCTCACTGATGCAAACTAATACAAGCTCCACCAGAACTAGCACAAATATAGGTGTTCAGGTCCCTCAATTAGTTATTTAAAAAAGATGATTACATTCCATTACATATTCTCCATGGTCTATATTTTCATTCTCATATGGAGAATTAAGTGGTGGGTGCAGTACACAACTGTATTTCAGGCTAGTTGAGCTGCCTGATAGGCGACAGAATGCAGGCAGGTAATGGGCACACACATTCTCTCCACCTGTATCTCAGAGAGAGTTTCCCCCATCAGAATCCCAAATGGGTAAGCCAGCCAGCTAGGGCTGTCCACACACCTGATCCATGGGTGAGAAGGAGATGTTGGAAGTGTCTTCCTATGCATGGGTGAAAATATGACCACAAAAAGATGTGGAGAGGGGCTTTGATGGTGAAAGGAAAAGAGGTTAAGACTCTGGCTTCAGTTTTGGGGCAGGACAGAAGGCTGATACCCAAACTTTGGACTCTTAATTGTGCTTCCCTAAGGCTGGAGAACTGGCCAACCAAGCAGGGTTGGAAACAAATTCATCACAGACTGTGTCCATTGCAACCTTTCTCTGAGAATCTTAAGAGCCACCAAGCTATAAAGAAAGAACTGGGAAAATTTGGATCCTTGCCAAATATGTCACTATCTTGCTATACATAAGAAAATTACGTAGTACAACAGTCACAGGGGGAAAAACACATATTTGACAGCTTATGAGAAAATAGATCAGTCTTAAAAAATATATGGCATGTTCTCAGTAAGATAAAGAAGAAACCATGAAACAAGAAAATTACATCTAAGGAAAGCACAGGTGATGTGAAAAGACAAAATTCTGCAATAAAATAGCATAAGCTAAAATTTTAAAGGTCTGCCACAAAACCAAAAAGGCAATATTAGATTTAAACTTGGCATTGGTGTAAAAAAAAAGTATAAAATTGATGGTGTTGAAAATTGAATTAGTGCTGGAGTAAATATTTGAGAAATTATTCAAGAAATCAGAGGATAAGGCCAAATTTTACTGTGGAAAATGAGAGGGAGGGACACAGAGAGAGAGAGAGAGAGAGAGAGAGAGAGAGACAGAGAGAGAGAGAGACAGAGAGAGCCAGAGGAGAGAATAGATGAAATAGACAAATGATAGGAAATCACTTAGAATTAACAGGCATTCCTATAGGTTACCCTGTCCCTCTGCAAAATAAGTTATTCTATAATGACTGTAGAAAGAGATGAGAGTTTGAGGCTAAAAAAAAACAAAAGTACCCCAGTCTGAAAAAAGCATCAAATCAATAGGGGCAGAGTTGATTTTTAATACCAATATAATTGTGAGTAAATTATATCTCTACCTCATGCCACTCTGCAAAATAAATTCAGTTATAATTAGAGGTAAAAAAAAATTACACAATTAAATGGGTTATGCTCATTGAGTCAAGATAAAATAGTGTTAGGGTTGACCATCTCAATACTCAATCTTCTTCTGATAAGGAACTGATTTACACAGAAGCTAGTGTTTTTATTACAAGGACCTTAATTAGTAATGTGTTGCTTTCACTGCCATAGAGCCTACTTCAGCAATCATATTGGGATAGAAATTCACCAAAATGCAGATTGCCTCCAGAGGGAAATGAAGAGCCAGAGAGAGAAGAGAACTAGCTTGAGGTAAGGCAGGAAGGATTGGAAGACCAGTAGGTCTGCCGATTATAATTTGTCCTGAGAACTATAGAGGTGAGATGTGGCTCATGGGTGCAGATGCCTCTCTTTTCATCTCCTGATATAAGCAGCTTTTATTTTTCTCTAAATCTCCTCTAGTCCTCCTCTTCCTTTTCTCTTGAGTTTTCTTCTGTTGTCCCCTTCCCTTTCTGGTAGAAAGGATGTGCCGTGGGCTTGGGTATGATACAGCCCTAACGTGCAGTGAGTCCAGCCACGTATTGACTCTAGATAAATTATTTACACTTTCTATTGAGCCACAGTTTTCTCTCCTATAAAATGGAGATAAAGATAGTTAGCCTCCAGGACTTTGTGAAAATTAAATAAAATAATGTGTGTATAATGTCTGGCAATAACAGAAGCTCAGGAAACATTAACTCCCTTTCCCCCGTAGCCCTCCTCCCTCTCAAGCTCCCTAGCAAGCTGAGTTTTTTTGGGTGTCTGAATCCAATCTGTGCAGAATGTCCAGCATAAGATCAGAGGGATTCTACACTGGTCTCCTGTGCCACAAATACAATCACCCCTCCTGTTTGCCAACCCTGACTCCCAACTTCCCACACCCCACCCATACCATGTACCATGTCAGTTTAATCTCCTATGACCAGAGGCTGTCAGAGCGTGAGAATCTCCATATCTGAGTGGCTTCCAGGGCACAGCCTCTTTTGAGGAGGGGGATGCTCGACATCATTTATAAAGACCCAAGGGCTCCTCTCTGGGAACTTTGTACATGGATGTTGCCTGAAAGTCTACCAAAGATAACCGCCATTTCTCCCTCCATAGCTGCCCAAAACGGTGGTTCTTTTATTTCTTCTAAGACAAGCAATGATTGTTTAGCCTCCCGTGGTGCTTTGAAGCTATGTGTACTCCAGAAAAAACATGTTCTTAAAAGCTAATCCATTCCTGTGGGTGTGGAACCATTGTGAGTAGGACCTTCTGTTAAGGTGTGACTCACCTCATTCAGGACGGGTCTTAATCTTCTTACTAGAGTCCTTTATAAATGGGATGAAAACAGAGAGAAAGCCACAGGGCCAAGAAGCTGAAATCAATGAAATCCAGAAGAGAAGGGAGAGCCCAGCAGATGCTGCATGCACCTTGCCATGTGGCAGAGGAGCCAAGGATCAGAGGCTGGTCTTTGGGAAGAAAGCCTCACCTTGATGATCTTTTTTTTTTAATTATTTGATGATCTTTTGATTTGGCCATTTTCACAGCCTTAGAATGTAAGCTAAAATCCCATGGTTTAAGCCAATGCATTTCATGGTATCTGCTTTGAGCAGCCTATGAAAAAAAAAAACACTTCCCTTCTAGAAAACCCAGGCAAAAGAAGACTGGCTGGATTTCTAAGTAGAATGTCCCAAGTTCCTTTCACTGCAGCAAGGACCATTTTGCCGTCATCAGCTTGGAAGCATGGGTCTATGACAATGCTAATTGGTGCAAGGGTCTCTTACAGCTAAAAGGTTGTAAGAGGTTTTCTTTTGCTACTTACTGCCTGGGAAATGGGGGAACAAAACAACAAAAGAAACCTAAGCAAAGCAAAGGACATGACAAGAGCACATTTCCCTATGTCACAGAAAATTTATGGATGGCCTTTTAGTATCAGACCTTCTAGGGTTGACTGAGCATCTACTAAGTGCTAAGAGCTAGAGAGATAAAGACAAGGGAGACACATTTATCATATTGAGGAGCTCACTGTCCAGTGGGAGAGAAATGGGTGTAAACAAGTGGTGGTGTTTACTGCTCATAGCTGTTGCAATGGAATTCTGGAGGCTCTGTGGACACATGTGGGCAGTGACATCACTTGGCGGAGGGATACGGCAGTGATCAGAGAAGGCATCTTGGTGAGGGCACCCTTGAAATTGTCCTGAAACTTTATTGCACTTACGGGAGATCTCCAAGATTCCAAGTTAAAAGTCAGGGCTTTTGCACCCGCGTGCCTAAAACACCCACCTGGACAACACTTGGCCTCTCAGTGTCTCGATAAGTTTCTCAAGAATTGTCTTATTCAACAAGAGGTACAGACTCCAATTTCAATTACATTTTCTGAGAAAGACTCGTAGGGTCCAATTTAGGAGAAATGCTCAAAGTGGTTTCATTGAATCCCAAATATCTTCTCCTTCTTTTAACTCCCACGCTCAGGTTCTTGGTTGAAGGGCCAGTGTAGGCGGAATCTATAAATCATTCAGGAAAAAGCAGCATGGAGACAATGCGGGGACATCAGCATCATAAAGCAGCTGTTCTTGTGAAGAGTACTCACTCTTATTAAACGGCCGTAAAATAGATGTTGGAAATCAAAGAGGAAGAAGTGGGAGTCCAGGCCCTCGGTTTTGCCCACTTTCATGCCGCTGTTCTATGAATTCCATTTTCATTCTTTTTCCAGGAATTTTTCTTATCTATGAATTTTTAGCAGGGTGTTTCTGTAAGCCCTTCTTGTGCAGCACATCTCACTAATGGGTGAATTTTTTTGGAGTTAACTCCAATAAAAGAAGAGTTTTAGTGCCTTCAGCATTGTCATGGTCAATTACATTTGAATTAAAACTGTAGAACAAATCTGCAAAGAAGCAGACCTCGGTTAATGCACACAGTTTGGCATTTTGTGCTTCAGAACACTTGCACACAAACACACTACGGAGGACAAAATGGTTCCCTTAGTAACTATTTTGGAGACTTTGGAGCCACATTTGGATGGAGAAAAGTCACTTGATCTCCAGTATTGAATGTTAGACAACAAATTTCCATATTGCCATGCAAACTGTCTCAGGCAGGAAAAATGCCCTCTTTCATGTTGAGAAATGCTGGCAGGCCTGTCCTTGCTCCCCTTTTCTGGAAGCAAAATTAATGAATACCACTTCTTGAGTTTTTAAATAGGAGTGCCTCCAATTCTCAGTGAAAAAGACACTGTTGATATGAAAGCTTCTCAATGAGATGGTAAATTAATACAATTGAAGTCTAAGGGGGAAGAAGAGAATCACTAGTAAATGCAGGTAAATGTGTTAAATGTGCCTAGGTGCTCAAAAGGTAATTAGCATGTAAATTGAATTCTGAAGAGGCGAACACAAATAATCATGTCACTAAGGACCTATCTACAGTGGATTTTTGGTGCCAGAGTTTGACATGCAATCCTCTCTAACAAGGTGGTAATGAGTGTGAAGGCCCAGAGGAGCTGTTGGGCAGCCATCCATGTAAGGTAAGGTGAGCACATTTCTATACTCACAAGGGTCCTGGAAAGTACAATGAAGTCACTAACATCGGCTGCCATACCTTCCCTCAGAATGAAAATATTATGCTGAAAATAACGCCGGCTGAGGCTTCTGATCTTTTGAAGTTTGCAGTGATTTCCTCGCAAAGACTCGGACATCTGACTTGAGAGCAGGCATGGCAAGATGTAAAGTGGCTAACACTAGGAACATATAACCTTCATCTACCCATAGGTGGAGATGTCTGACCTTAAAAGTCGGACCCAGGCTCGCTCTTCCTTCTCAGGATTAACACTCAAATTAGGCAAAAGGGAATCAGGAGCTCCAGCCCCACCCTCTGAACTCATTATTAAGCTCCCTTGCTCCAGATGGGTCTAGTGCTCTGGTTATTGAATTAAAGAGTCAAGTGTCTACTTCACAGTGGAGAGATAAGTAAACTTGTTCTAAAGGTTCTTTCCTCTTAAAGACTGAGGCCCTGGTTTGATTTTGCCAGAGGATTTTCACTCTTCTCTTAAATCCCAGGGAAAGACCTGAGGCCCACCACTTCTTTCCAGGGGCCAGCTGAGAATGGTTGGTGGCAGTCCAGATCCCAATCACAGATGTGCTCGAGGTCAAAGCCCAGAAGATGTAGTCAGAGCCATGGAGGAAGGAAGGCAGAAAGGGGGGGTCTGGGTTAACTAGCAAGAAGGTTTAGGTTCCCAGAGCAAAAGCAAACAAGAGCCAGGAGTTTTAAACAGAGCCATGCAGGCAATGCTCATAAAGGCATAGAATAATTTTTAAAAATCCAGCAGAAGTTGGTTGAAAATTTCACATGAGTGCAAAAGTGGGCCTGGGGCAGTGATAGGCTCCTTGGAGTATGGAAGTAGCCACAGAACAAGAAAACAGAAATGAGTTTGTCCCAAGGCCCTTCCCAGCTCTCTCTAATGGACATTTGTCCCTGTGTGGCTTGCTTTGGCCTTGTTGCTCAAGAGGGAGCTGACCCATTCTTTGCCTATTGATTGGGTGCCAGTTGGCAGCCTTGGCCTCCTAAGACCCCATGTTCTGGCCCTCTGACTCCTGCTATACCCTTGTCATGGTAAGTTCTTAGCAGCAGTGTGGATACAATGAGAACCAATAGTCAGGGCATGGCCTGGTCTGTAGGGGTCAGATCAAGCATATCTAGAGGCATCAACATGACATCTGAAGGATAAGTGGGGAGTTGGCCAGGAGTAGGGCTTAGGTGAAGGGCAGTTTCCCAGTCAGAACAAATGGCCTGTGCAAAAGTCCTGAGGCAGCTGGTTCCATGTGTCCTTGGTCAACCTCCCTCCAATAGGCCCTGCCTTGCATTGGAGATGGATGATGGAGACAAGAAAGGGGATGGCTGTTTTGATTTGCAGAGATGCCCAACATTCCCAGGGAGGAAATGGGAAAAACAAACAAGGGCTCAGAAAGACCTGATTTCCCCGTTACCATCACTCTGACCAACTTTTCTGAATTTAAAATCAAAGAGACAACTTGGCAATTTGGACATTTCACCACATTTTAGGAGACCTCCAGTCATGGCTACAAAGAATGGCAAACCTCGGAATCAGAGGAAGTTGTTCTAAGGAAAAAGTTTACATCTGTATATAAAAGAAAGTTCCATTCTCATGGTACTGAGTGATTTTGAGCTCACTCTATATTTACTCAGCTGTGCATAGCAATTACCAAACAGCTAAATGGTCAAGAATTTTCATAAAGTAGAATACAAATACCTGATATTTGTGTTTTAAGTCTCCCCTTTCAAGCCATCATAATTTACCCCTCCGCATGGGAAGTCCCTGCTGACACTGGGGTTTGAATGACAGAAAGGATCAGCCACTGTATTTTGTTTCCATCGGGATCACATTATCAACATGTAATTTCTCCATATTAGAAAATAGCACTTGATTTCCAAATAATGAGCCGTTGGAGGATGGCGTGGCCTCCCTGCCACCTAGCTCTAGTGCCATTTCATCTCCCGTCTGCACAGAGCAGAGAACTGCTTCCTTTAGTCACTCCTGGACAGAACTCCGGGGCCTCCAGGAAAAAAGCCAAGACATCCGTGCATACCACATGACCAGAGTGGCTGGAAGGTACTTTCCAGGAGCCCCAATTTCTTCCTGCTCTCATCCCTGAGTGGCCCGAGCCCACGGAGACTTTGGTCCCTCTGTGATGAGAAGTGCCCCCTCACGACGGAGACCTCTCTTGGGCCACGTTGTCTCTGGAGGCTTCAGCATGTAATGGTTTGCACAGAAATAAATTGACAGGAACATAGTTCAAGCAGATTACCTTCAGCAAAGTCCTGTCTAGACAGGACACTTCATTTTGAGAGCCTTCAACACATATAAGCTCTGAGGTTCCATGAGCAGGAGAAAGGGACTGGCCATTTGTGGTTCCAGAATCACCGGTACCTCGGGGAATCACCGTGCCCATCTGGACCTTCAGCAGTCACTGCATGGAAGAGAGGGTTGAACCAGCCCCACTGACCCATCGGGAAGGAGGGGCATGGCCCAGAAGGAGGGGTGAGAACGTGCAACCCCACACGTACAGGGAAACCAACAGCACAACAAAGTAAGGCCAAAGGCTGGGGAAAAGCCCGAGACTCTCTCTTGGAGCACACCGTCTTCTGTGGGGATGGGGTGAGGGGTGTCATTCTAAAAGAGGAGAATGTGAGTTTAACACTCTGAGTTTACACGTGCAGAGCTAAGGTGTGTCCCGGGATGCCCATGACATACAGGAAGGACAATGAAAACCAGGAGCTCGACCCTAGGAAAGGTAGGCAGGCTTCCCAGGAAAGGGGCAGGGACGTGAAATGGCCCAACTTTCCCCTGGGTTCAAAGAACCAGCGAGACAGAGAAGCCTGGGCTGCCCCTCCAGGTGTGGAGAGCTCTGCGCCCTTCAGGTGTGAGCTCCTGCTGGCCTGATGGCTCCTCCAGTTGGTGCTGAAAGCAGCAGTCCTGCTTGGGCCATTGGACCTGCCCTAGTGTCCAGTGCAGCAGGCACAGAATCTCCAGTACTACCTTTTAGTCTAAAGGCTCTGTGCTCAACAACGACAACTGTTCATGTTACTAGCTCTGGCTCGTCCTCCGTAGAAAAGGAGAACGTGGCTTATGCCAGTTCTTGGAATGATAATTCTGTCCAGGTTTGAAGGTGTGGGAGCACCACTGGCTGCATGCTGCTCATAAAAACCAGGACTTATTCTGATGACCATGGTCTTGATTGACAAGCTTTCTCTTTCATTCTAGAAGTATACTTCAAGAATGAAAAATGTTCCTGCCCCTGTCTTTGGTAAGGATCACAGTCTCATGGGAAACTACCAGCATTGGAGTAAGGTAGACTTGAGATAAAAATCCAAGCTCTGACAACAATGATTGTATGACCTTGGGAAAGTCATTGACTTTATTTCTCATTATAGAGAAAAGAAATAAAATTGACTTGAAATGCTGGAATGAGGAATAAATGGTATGTAATATACCAGAAACCCAGCATTTTCCTTAACCCAAGGTATTTTTTGACTATAGACTTAAATTTCTCCCTTTCGCTCCCTCTCTCCATCCCTCCCTCTCTTCCTCCCTCTTCTGTCCTCCACTACTCCCTCCCTCTTTCTCATCTTACTCCTACTAAATCCCCAGCAATACCTAGGGAAATCTAGCTCTCCCATCTGCTGATCACCCTTTCCCAGGCTTCCCCTTTCTGTGTGAATGTAACACAAAGCCCTTGGGTTGGGACATTTTTATTCATTTTGCCTCAGACTGACCAACAAGCCTCTGTTGGTTGCCAAAATACTGTAAAATTTTATCAGGGATCCCCTAGTGGCTCCACTGGGGTGACCTGGCAGGACTATGATTATCTGAGAATCTTTGCCAAAGTGATTGCTCTCCACTGACCTTCCTGCATGTGTCATTTAATAGGACACATTTTGGGGTTTTGGATATGTTTCTTTCCAGAGCAACGGTGGGTTGAGGGTGTTGTTCAAGGGGCCTCCTCTCCATCTTATTGATCTTCCATCACATCCCATCACAGTCTCAAAAAGATGACGTGTGCTTTATCTGTGATTGGGGAGTGGGGCAAGAGCCTACAGTGGCTGAGGGCATGCCGGGTACACCCAGACAAGGGCACGTGGGGCTGCAAGTCACTGTCCTAGAGCTCTGCAGAGGTGAAGGCCCCTTACAAGGCGCAGCACCCACCCCGTTGCAGATGAGCAGTGGCCCAGAGAGTTCTTTCTACTGGCCCGCGACCACACGGTGAGCAAAGGGTGCTGGACATGTGCGATGCCTCCTGCAGAATGATGTGTGATTGCCCTTCCCCTTAGAAAGCCTGAGGGGTTAGTGCTGGCCTCCCATGCTTTGCCCTGCTTGGTGCTGGCTGTGGATTGCACTCAAAACCTCAGCTGATCATGTCATGTTGAAAATTGATGCTACTAAGGTCCCAAGGCCCAAGAACCCTGACAGATGAATGCTCACCGCTTGACCTGGTATCCCGGGAGATGCCTGAGTGATTGATCTCCCCACTCGGTCCCGGGAGGGTCTGGTTCAGAAATCGAAGCCAGAGGTCCCTGGGGGGGCATTGGGCCAAGAGTGTGTCCTTCACAAATGGCATGAAGGCAGTCCGCCTGCATGAGAGAAGCAGTGCAATTACATACACGCAGAAGATTAAATTCAAATTGGCACAGGACCTAAATTTTATGTTAGGATTTTATCCTCACCTCCAACAGGGCTTTAAGATCCCTTTGGTTCATGATATTCACCAGGAAAAATATGACTATTGCTTATTCTAGTTCTGTAGCCTATATTCATTGTGTGTTTTTTTTAATTTCTCACACTAGACAGAGTATCAGGTTATTTTAATTAGTCTTTCTATAAAAACACATTTGCAAGAATAGTCTGGCTTAAAATCTAGTGGCATCATAGTTTGTAAATGCTGAGTTAAAGAGTTAGGTGTATGTGATTATCTCATTAATGAGGGTCTGGAAATTTCTTCATGGAAGTTAGATTTTTGAGGCTGCTTCTTTTCCCAGACAGAAGCTATCACCTCTTTAGCTACATATGTATTTTCCCCCTGGGACCATTGTTGCTCACCTAGCTTCAGAGTCAAAACAGCTGGGAAAAAACATATCACCTTGCAAACACCCATGCCCTGTGGCCATTTGGGGTGGGTGTCAGGCTATGCAGGGCCCAACCCACACAGCAGGCTGACCTGTCCACTGCCTTGGTCAGGGCTGATTTGACTGATTTAGAAACCACGTGGGGCTGCGGTGTGAGAGAGCTGGGGAGGATGGGGGTGGAGGAAGGCAGCTCTGAAATTGTCAGTGCCTAATTCATCTCTGCCAGGTTATCATTATTCACTCAGAGCTGCACAGAGATCACATTCACACAACGACAGCTGACTCTGAAGGAGAAGGACTGGGTAGACATCCTCGCCCAGAAGTGACTGGAAACCCAACAGCAGAGACAGAACCAAATCTCCCCCAAAACCCCTCTCCGTCTCTCTCTGTTTGATGCCCCCTAGGTCAGTTCACTGATAATGTGGCCAAGTTTGGGAGCCATTTCTAGGTGGTAAAGCCATCAGGAAAAGACTCTGATGTATTGAGCTGTATCAGGACAGACCACTGAAGGATCTATTTGTGGAGGACTCAACAGATATTTTGAGAAGGGAGAGCAGTAGGCACGTTGGAGTTAAACTCCTGCTCAGTGACTCTGTGTATATGTCCAGCTTCACAGGAGAAGAAAGATGCTGGGATTCAGTCCAGCCAGAATGGCAGACCTTGGATGCGCCACTGTAGGCACAGGGGTTTTCTTCAGGCCAATCGCACAGAGATACTCTTGATCTTTTTTAAGAGAGATGCAGACCAGCAATACAAATAGGATCACGATTACAATGGGGCAAAAAGTGGAGAGAGAAGAGCTGCTGGTTTGTGTACTGACAAAAATAAGGAAAAAGCTGCTTCTCCTCTCTACTGGAAAGTTCTAGACTGAAAAGTGAGGTAACAATGACCCAGGAGGAAAAGAGGGAAGACTGTCAATGAAGGATGTGCTCTTTCAGGGAGCTTGGGGTCCACCTTGGGCTGCATCACAGCCCATCGACCGTGAGAAGACCAGCCCAGGCTCTCCACTGGCAGCCACCGTCAGGACTGACCTGCCCATCAAAGAAGAGATGCCTGGGTCTCTTCCTGGAAGAGGGTGGGCTGCAGAGAGTTTGGTGGAGAAGCAAGGTAGAAGTTCCAGCCATTTCTTTCCTGGAGACCCTACACTAGAGACAGCGCTAGCAAGGGAATGACTGTCTCCAGTAATTAGCAGCCTCCAGCTCCTCAGCGTTTGAATAGAGATCATGCTTTACTTGGAGCAGTGCTTCCAATTACAAAGCATGTTGGTGGTATAAGGATCTGGACATTTCTACCAAAAATGGGCCCTTATAATGGGCAAACTTTGCTCCACTCCCGTTGGCCCAGCAGAATCTATCAGTTCTGCACTGTGGTCTAGCGAATCCTGTTGGCCAGCTCTGAAGTCTGGCTTCCTCTGGGACTTTCATAGCTATTACTCAAATCCCCACAATATTACTCCACAACAATCTTTTTCTATTCCTAACTCCATCTCAGCATCTGCTTTCCAGAGAACCCATCCAGTGCCATGGTGCAATGTCTCCATTATCTCATCTATAATATGGGCATACTAAATATGAAAATTAATTTACTGTTGTTATGAGGATGAATGAGATAATATGTAAAACACTTAGCTCAGCGACATCTCCTGCCACTTTGTCAGTGGAGCAAAACCTGGAAAGATGCAGATTATGTTATTTTTCTCCAAATAATGAGCTCCCTTCTACCTCACTCCAACTTCTTTCAGCATTTGACTGCTTGGGTATATCCTCAGGAGCTGAGCCTCGTCTTATGTCAGGAATAGTTCTCCTTTCAGAAGGTTTCCTTACAAAGAGAATTTCAGTGTGGCTATCACTGACTTGCAATTTAGCATATTAACCAGTTGTAGGAGATATCACTTGTCTCAGGAGAGGGAGCCTACAATTCTGGAATGAAGTATTGGGTATTCTGGATAGGTCTAAGCATGTGGCTTCTAGAACACAAGCCAAGATTTCCAAAGCAGGATGCAGGGCACTGGGAGAGATTCCTAATGCTGATGTTGAGTGAGAGGCTGCCGTGTTTCTTCCAGGCAAACAGATCTCAAAGACGGCAGGAAGCCCTGCTTAGAAAGGGCTGGAGTTCCATCACTGTGCTGAACTCCTAATGTAGAAAATAATTGCCACAAACTATTCCTGTTAACAAGAGCCCCAGAGACTGCAACAGTCTATGTCTGAGGGATCCTGGGAAAGATCACTTTCCCCCCCAGATGCTGCCAGCCCTAGGGCAGGTTTCCTAGTGCTGGTCAGAGAAAGTAACCCGAGACCCTCTTGTAACTCTTTGGTTCTGGCTCCATGTCCCAGTCTATGCTAGAAGGTAGGTATGGATGGAACTTGTGTTAGCCAGGGTTCTCCAGAGAAATAGAACCAGCAGGAGATATATACACATACACTTTATGTATGTCGATATTGGGAGATTGGCTTATGTGACTGCAGTAATTGGCAAGTTCGGGTTCCATAAGGCAGGTCACAAGTTGGAAACTCTGATGAAGATGATGTTCATTATTCCAGGAGTAACTGGCTGACTGAGGTAAAGATAGACATTCTTCTTTCTGATTGCTGAAATCCTCAGTTCTGCCTTGAAGGACTCCAACTGATTGGATGAGGAGACTTCTCTCTCTGCTGAAGGCAATCTCCTCTGTTGAATGTAGATGTGATCATCCATGGATGCAGACATCTGAGTAATGCTTTGACTCTATCACATAGAGTCAGAGAGTTGTGAAACACCACACACACACCATCTTCCTCCTCCCTCTATGTTTACCACGATTCCTCCCTGTTTCTAGAGGGTAAAATAGCCAAGGCATTGCCACCCAGCAAACTTGTCTCTTAGACAGACTAATATATCCTTCCCAATGCATTGGATGGGAAGGAAGTTTATAGAAGTGTCCTTGGTTTGCTGGAGAGTGAAGGCTGTGTCTTGTACCAGATGCAGAGCTCAGATGCTCAACAAGCAGAGGAGGTGGGGCCATTGGGAATTTTAAAAATGGCAACCAAAGGAGACTGCTGGTCAATTCCACCCAGAAGGAGGACACAGGAACAATAGATATTAGACAAGAATCCCTAAGGACCATCACACCAGTATGTGACCTTCGACAAGTTATTTAGCGATTCCACTACTGGATTTGAAAAATGGGATGAAAATCACATTTATCTTCATCATGGGACTATAACGAGAATGAATTGAAAAAGATGCACTGAACCCTTGCACAGTGCTTGGATTATAACAACATACTCTATATTAGATATTACTGTTTATATTTTCTAGCTTGACAAAATATTGCAAAGTTTACAGCCACAGGAAAATAAAATTCTAACATATGTTTCACAATATACACTACGGGTTTGCTGTTCTTTTAACAAGTCTTAATATATTCAAGAGTGACCAGGTTTGCCCCTCTGGACCACTGGTGTATTAGGTTGGGACAATGAGGGATTCCCTTTTCCCTAATAAAGCATGAATGGCTCAAAGATCATGTTCGGTCTAATGTATTATGCAATATGCTTTGTGCTTTACTTTTTCATGAATGAAATGTTAATGCTTGAGAGATCATTTACATGTGGCCTACTAGTTATTTAAGAAAACAGCAATTAAACATGTTGAGATAATTAACAGTGTGCACACGATTAACAATGCTTTTTAGATGCTAGACATAAATGGAGTAGATGCCAAATGAATGTAACCCTAACTTTAGTTAGGATTTCCTCGTTAATTATATTAATTTACAAATTTAAAACAACAATCACAATCACTCCAACAGAAAGAGTATTTTAAAAGTTGAATTAATCCGGGGGGTCTCTGTTCTGAGGATAGAATGTACTGGAACCTAATTTCTGTCCCTACCAAAGGACAGTGCAATTAAGGACAAAAATAACTGGTACACACAGGCCTGTCCACAGTAGACTCATCCAACCGTTTTGGTTTCAGGCAAACTCGCCTGCTGGTTTCCAATGAAATGGAATTGTCCTGCAGCTGTGACTCCACTGCCTCCCTGGATCAGAGTCCTGCGTGGACCCCATAATACAGATTCCAAATGAGGCACGCGGACAAGTCAGGTGAGCACACTCCCAGGACAGTACTGTGGCTGTTTAGCATGAGGCCGCAAACCTGGCAAATTGGAGGGATTCAGATCCCCTCATATCCGTGGCAAAATTCCACAAGCCCAGGGATGGCTCCAAGACCATCATGGATGCCCCGCTACAGCTGGGGCATCTGAGGACAAGTGTTCCTCCAGTGTCTGCTGGGCCACTGGGTAAAGGACAGTCCAGTCAGGGGACACGCGGGAAAGACCAGTTCCACCGTTGAGCAGTTGGGTGGTCTTGGACAAGATTACAAGCCTCCATTTTTGTAAAATGAGGATTTATATAGCTATCTACTTCATTACTTATTTTGTGGATTAATTGTGATAATTCATCGAATGATCATTTCCTTCCACAATTTTTAATCCTGTTTGAGGCCTCTGCTTTCAGACAGATGCTGGAGGGTTGTTAACTGGAAGGAAATAAGGAAAAGGCAAATCTGTAGAGAGAGAAAGTAGGTTTGAGGCTGCTTGGTCTTGGAGGTAGAAACTGGAAGCGACCGCAAACAGACACAAAACGTCTTTTTGTCAGAGGTAGAAATGGTCTAAAGCTAGATTGGGATGATGGTTGTACGACTATGTAAATTTATTAAAAAGGCATTGAATTGTACACTTAAAATGATTGAATTGTATTGTATGAAAAGTATATCATGATAAAGTTAAGAAAACAAGAAGAAATACAAATTCTCTGGCCCCACTCCGTATCTACTGAATTGGAAACTCTGGGTGATTAACAAGTCCTCCAGGTGTTTTTGAGCAGCATTCACTTTTGAGAACCTCTGGTCTAAGGTGGGAGATTCTTGGGAGCTGCTTGATGCTGGGGCAGCAACCTTGGTAGGAATTTTAGGGTAGAACTCCCAAGAAACTGGTCTGAGTCCTGGCAAAAGAAAAAAAAAGCAGCTCTCCAGAATAAGCCTATGTTCTATAGCTCAGTCTCCACTCTCGATACCAAAAATCTCAAAATGATTTGACTTCTTTCAGCCTCAAAAACCTAACCTGTACATAGGAATAAAAATACATACCTCGTTGTAAGTTCACAACTTCTGTAATAAAAATATATTTAAAAAATAAATGCGAACAAAATTTGAAAAATATACGTATGTACCTCACAGGATTGCTATACAGATAAAATTATATAACATGGACAAACATGAAGGCTCTTAGCAACAATAGACTTATATTGGGCACTTGCACAATATACACCAAGGAGAATAAGAAATATGGTCCATTTTTCCTTCATATAAACTGCTACAATTCTGCCTCTTCTGAGAAGTTGATCTCGGAATTTTCTCTTGCATCAGGGAGGCTTTGTGCTGCTATATTTAGAAAGTTATTATTCCAGCAAATGCATATACTTCTGGATCTTTCCTTGCCCTGGGGTCTTATTTAAGGCTGTGTATTTTCAAAGTCATATATGTCTTCTAAGTTGGAGAAAGCTTCAGGACAATGCTCTGGATTCAATTTCATCCTCTTTGTTATCCCAAGAGCAGAAACAACAGTGTCCTTACTCGTGAAATGGCCACCCCGGAAAGGACTCTTATCCTTATCCTGGAACCATGAAATGGCTTCTTGGGCTCCCTAACCCAGTGAGCAGGCTAACTGTCACAAGAGAAGAATATACGTTTGTTCCCCAAACCATCCATGAAATGTGTTCATAGAATTTGAGTTTAGCCTTAATGAGGCAACTAAAAGCAAAGAGAATCAGCCTTCAGTGGAAAATATTTTAGGGTGATGTTTAGCACTTTATAGGAATTGGACTGGAGCTCAGGCCAAGACTTAAACAATGAATAACTGGTAATGTGCAGATGTGGACCAAGCTAATTTCCAAACAGCCCGCCCAATGGTCCCACTGAATTGCAGGCGTAGGTGTTCTTGATGAATAGCATCTGGACCCAGGGGAAAAGGCTGTAGAGCTGTTCTGTGGGGCAGCAATAAGAGGAGGCCTTGCCGAATCCTCCGTTAGCTTCTGGTGCCCATCCTTAGCCCCACAAGAAGACAGGGCCTCTCTTCTTTTTCTTCCACCAAGTCCTGTCATGTCCTTCAAAGGCAGTCATTCAACTGGCTTTGTCTTCCAGTTGCTCAGTTAGTGTACCATGATTCAAATGGAAAAGGCCTTGTTTCAGCCAGTCTCACATTCCATTGCAGCGTCTTTAAGGAAGCGCCTGCATCTTTTCCACTGATGTGAGAGTACTATGCATTTAACCTGTTCCATTCCCAGTGATATCCTCACTGCCCCTGTGAGGTGGGCATTATTGGGAATCTACCAGAAAGTACATGGTGAACTCATGCCATGTTCGGCATTTGGCCCCTCTTTGTCTCCTGCCATATTTACATCTAGAAACTGGCATCTAGTTGGATGCAGCAAAACTTGACCCTCTTTCTCCAGTTCATCCCCTATTTTCTGGGTTATCTAGGACAACAGAGGTTTATAAACCTTACCTGGCTATGCAGTGACAAGAGAATAAGTCAGCTCCCTCTGCTTGCTGTTTTTGGAGGCAGCCCTCATTGTTTGAATCAAATCCATCTTTGCTGAAACTTCTGAGTCCAGTTCTGCCCATAAGCTCTTTAAACAACTTGCTCATCCTGTCTATAACAGTAAAAATCCCTGGTACAACAAGCGAGGAATTGCTTGAAATTCCAATTAAGCCAACTCTTACCACATCCTTTTCCATTATCTCAGTAAGCTGCTTTCTGCATTGAAAGGCTCCTCTTAATTAATTCTTCTTGCCGGTCAGTGGACATGCCATGCTTTATTATGACCTGCGAATTCAAAACCAAGAAGAGAAAGTGTAGATAAGCAGTGCGTTGAGCTCCTGTCATCAGATCAGGGCAGCATCATATTGCCTTTGCATGGCTGTGGATAACTGTTTTACGCATTGCAAAAGAAAGCTCCTCTCCAAGGAGTGCTGGGGAAGACTCAGTCAAGAGCGTGTTTGGATGGCTCTCGGGGATTTTTGATATGACTGAGGACAACTTCTAGGGTGGTTGTTTGTATACCTGCATCACACACACTTCTGGTCAGATGGATGACTATTTTCTATTTTCCACTTATCTCACCCAGCAGTGAATATAGGTGAGTTGCTTGTTGCATAATAAATGCATGGTGCTAATGGTTATTGCATGGTGGTAATGGATTACCGGATTCTGACATCTTACTGTCAGACACCTCCCTGCCAAAGATTCCCTAAAGTGGAGCCCACCCTATTGAAGTTGACTTCTTTTCTTGTTCCTGCCCTGCTGTGGCCATCTCCAAGCCATCCCAAGCCCTGGTTTCAAGAGGCCTTACATCCTTCCCACCGTATCTACAAAAGTGGTATTGAGGTAGCCCAGATCACCCAGTCTTGTTCAATGCCATGTTAGAGACTGAGAAAGTGTGGCTATCCCTTGTTATAGGTGGTACTGTGCCCCCTCCCCTAAAAGGTATGTTGAAGCCTAATCCTTGATTACCTGTGAATGTGATCTTATTTGGAAATAGGGTCATTGCGGAAGGAATTAAGTTCAAATGAAGTCATACTGGAGTAGGGTGGGGTCTCAATGTACATGACTGGAGTCTCGTAAGAAGGAGAGAGGAGAGAAAGAGACACAGAGAGAAGAAGTTCACGAGGATGGAAGGCAGAGATGGAAATTCTAAGTAATCTGAGGTTTGCCTACAAACACCAGATGGTCAGGGAGGGAAGGAGAGCTTCTTCCCTGGAACCTTCAAAGGGCGCACAGACCTGTGGACACCTGGATTCCAGACTTCTGGCCTCCAGACTTGTAAGTCAGTGAATTTCTGTGAAGCCATGCAGCTCAGGGTCGTTTGTTACAGGAACACCTACAGGGCAAATAGCATTTTCCCTGGTTCTCTGCAGACTTTGTTTCTCTGATCCTCTCATGTTTCTTTCTTTCTCTTTTCACTGCTGAGTACATCTTAATACACACGTTGGTTTTCTTTGTTTTGTTTCATTTAGTTTGTTTTGTATTGGAGGAAATCCCATGATCTACTACCTCTTCCTAGGCTGAAAATAAAAAATTCCTTCTCCAACATTGTAGTGTTTCCCCCTTCATCTGGTTTTTCCTCCAAGGGCCAAGTTGGACCAAACTTTAGTCCCTATTTTGGGACAACCTCCCTGGTGTGAATCAGATGCTTTCTTTTTTTCTCTTTTTTATTTTTAAAGAAGTTTTAGATTACATATGTAAGGTGGGGGAAGCCAAGATGGCGGCAGAGTGAGGAGTTCCTGGAGTCAGCTCGTGCTGCAGGGCGGTTAGTAATCACCCAGAGCTACCTAGAGCACCTGTTTGGGGGCCCTAGGAGACCAGAGGAGCATCCTGCAACACCCTTGAAAGTATGGAAAGTATAGGAGACTGCCCATCTGCAGAGAGGTCTCCTGAGTAGAGCCCTCCACTCTGCGGAGGTCGGTGCCCATGGCACAAGCTGCCTCAGGAGCTGTTCCATGGCTGGATTTGGAAGCTCCATTTCCCAAAAACAGGGGAGGAAGAGACGGTATGGCACTGACTTCAGCTGCTGATTAGTAAATTTGGCTGGCTAAAGTATAACCCTAAGAAGAGCTAAAGTTTGAGCCTGTCCAGGTCAGAAGGAGGCCGGTAGATGCCATTTTGACTCCACCCCTGGCCTGAGGGGAAGCGGGGCTGACTGAAAATCACAGTGCTGGTGGGGACCGACCTCTTTCCACTCAGGTGGGATTGCAGCTCTGGCCTAAGCCCCAGCCCCGCCTCCGGCAGGGAGGAAGCTGGGGGAGCTGCACCACCTCTCTGGGAAACTGCAAACCTCTCTGCAGAGGCCGGTGCCCATTCTGCTCCAGCGGTGCCTGCTGCCTCAGAAGAGGCTCCATGGCTGGGGTTAGAAGCTCCATTTCCCGTAAACGGGGGACACATGTGATAACATGAATGAATCTTGAAGACATTATGCTAAGCGAAGTAAGCCAGACACAAAAGGACAAATATTGCATGGTCTCATTAATATAAACTAAATACGAAGAATAAATGCATGGACTTAAAACCTAGAGGATAGATAGGTTATTAGGAGATAAAAGGAGGGCTGAGGAGGACTACTGATGCTTAAGGTATGTAGGAGTTTTAATTAACTTGACTGTAAAAATGTGGAAATGGATTGAGTTGATAGTAACATATTATAGTGAGTAGCAGCTAGTTTATAAATGGGATTGTGGCTGAAAAGCGTGGTCTGGGGAAGTAAATGTCAGTTGAAAGAAAGCTAGAGAATAATCCAGGGACTGAATATCACAGTGAACCCAGAGTGGATGAGAATTGTGGCTGATGGTACAGATGCAAGAGTGTCCTGTGAGCTAGGGCAGATGTATGTCACTATTGCAGTGTGGTGGGAATGTGGAGAATCTTGGAAAAAATACAATTGGTGTGACCTATAGACTGTGGTTAACAGCAATACTATAATATTCTTGCATCAATGCCAAAGATGTACTGTGTGGATAATGGAGGTGTATGGAAAAAGTGTGCCAAATGTATGCTATGGACCATGGCTGGTGGTAATAGTCTGATTATATTATCTCATAATCTGTAACAAATATTCCAACAAGGCATGATGTGTTGGTGAAGGGATGTTGTATAGGAATTCTACACAGGTGCATGATTGTTTTGTAAGTTCACAACATCTTTAATAAATTTTTTTTTCAAATAGGGTGGGTTGAGGGAAAAATACACCAAATGTAAGATAGGGACTATAGTTGGTAGTAATATTTTGAGGATGCTTTTGCATAGTTTGTAACAAATGTGTCATAGCAATGCAAGTATTGGTGGAGGGGAGATTATGGAACCCCTATATAATGTTATGCATGTCTATTTTGTAAGTTCACAACCTTTACTATGCACTTATTGTTTATGCATGTTCATGTATGAATGATATACTTCAATAAAAATATATTTTAAAAAATATAGGGGATTTCCATATGCCCCGCTCCCTCCTCCCCCGCAACACACCCTTTCCCACATTAACAACATCTTTCATTGGTGTGGTACATTTGTTACAATTGATGAACACATATTGAAACATTGCTACTAACCATGGTCTATAGTTTACATTATGGTTTACACTTTGTACCCCACGATTTTATTGGTTTTGAAAAAGTATAATGGCCTGTATCTGTCATTGCAAGGTCATATAGGAAAATTCCAATGACCTGAAATTGCCCCCATATTACACCTATTCTTCCCTTTCCCATCCCTTCAGAACCTCTGGTGGTCACTGCCTTTATATCAATGATAAATGTTCTTCTATTGCTAGAATAATAATAAGTCTATAGTAGAATGATAAGTCTACTTTAGTCCATTGTTCATTCCCCAATCTTGAGGATTTGGGAATGATGATGTCCACTCTACTTCTAATTGAGAGGGGGCTTAGGTCCCATGGGGCAGATGGATGGAACTGTCTTGCTTGCCTTTGCAGACAACTCTCTGTTCAGATGCTTTCTTTAGGCAAAGAAGCCAAGGCAGGGAGTCCTGCTTTGGAGTTACCCTGATCCCTACACGTGGGTGCTCACAGGGTTGAGAAATGATGGAAGAGGAATTTCAGTTCAGTCTGGCAACTGGGTTCGATTTTAGCAAAGCCAGGGTAAAGCTTTCACAACACTGACATCATGTCCTCACCAGTGCCACCATGAAACGCTCTCCAAGTGCATTTCTTTCTCTGTGGTGCAGACGGGAGGGGCAGCCTAACTCAGCAGTACTAGGAGTAACTGAATTCAGGGCTGGGAGTTGTTTCATTGTCACAACCACTTCTCCAGGGTGTGCAGAATTATAACCTTGACTTTGATGAAGAAGATATTCTGCAGCTATTTCTAACTGCTCTTATTGAAAAAGGAAAAAAAAGGAAAAAAAGACTCTAGCAGATGACGTAAGATGGCTTCTGGAAATAATATCTGCCTCCTAAGATTATGCTTGATTTATGGTTTTACATTACTGACGCTTAGGGCTCTGCCTCCTACCTCTCTCCACCTCACTGATAAAGTATTTTAGTGCAAGGAGAGCCTTTCTCACAGGGACTTTCCCAGCAGCCTCCTGCCTCTCTCCACAGCGCTCCCACCTCCATGAAGCACTCAGAGAGAGCCTTGGAAAATACCCACCTGGTCACGTCAGCCCTCTGGAGGAAACCCCACTCCCCATTCAGGATGGAGACCACGTGTTCGCGTATGGAGCTCTGAGTTAAGGAGACGCCCCTTAGACAATGCAAGCATAGAGCTGGACCTCTGCACACATCTGGTCCCCAGACTCCCCCCCCACCACACACACACACACTTTTGTTTGTGTTCCCAGTCGATGCCTTTTTGCTCAAAGTGTCTTGGCTTCCTTAGCTTTCAATGAGTTCTAACATGCATTTACTAAACATTTTGCGTGAACACATCAATTCCATCACCAGGCAGGTACTGCTCTAGGCACTGAAATACAGCCATGAACCAAATAGACAGAGTCACTGCCCTCGTGGAGCCCACAGAGGCAATGGGGGGAGGTATTTCATGGTATAAAGTAGCCAGGAAGGGCTTGCTAGTAAGTAGAGTCCTGGAAAAGTTCAGGGAAGGAGTCTTAAGGCTAGCTGGTGAAAGAGTGAGAGGCAGCGGCACGGGCGAGTGCCTGTGGACATCCAGCTGTCTCAGCACTGTTAGCTAAAGACTATTCCTTCCCCATGGAATGGGCTGTTGTAAATCAGCTGACTGTAGACATGATTTTATTTCCAATCTCAATTCTATCCCACTGATCTCTATGTCTATACTTGAGCCAGTACCAAACTGTTTTTAGTATCGTTGCTTTGTAGTAAGTTTTGAAATCAGGAAGTGTGAGTCCTACTTCTGTCTTCTTTTTCAAGATTGTTGTGGTTATTCTGAGTCTCTTGCAATTTAATATACATTTTAGGAATTCCTTCATTTAAAAAAAAAAAATAAGCCATCTTTCCCCCATGATTAAAAACTATAGTTTTATATGTATTATCTGGATACTTTATTGGATGCTTTTGTACTTTTCCATTTATAGTTCTTTATTGTTTTTTCTATGTGATTACTGCACATTTTTATTATTTACAGTTCCAAATAAACCGTAATAGATGACAGTTCAAGTCTATGACTTTTGATAAATTATTGACACTCTCTTAGCCTCAATTTCCTTATTTGTGAAATAAGGATAATAGTATATAATTCATAGACTTAATTATGAGGATTATACTTTATGATGTATGTAAAGTGTTTCTTTTGTTTTCATCAGTAAAAGTGTATAGCTTTGCTTAAAAGAAATGTGCACATTTCTTACTAATTTGTTTATAATATATTTGATACTGGAGAGAATTTTTTTTTACCTTTTTAAAATGGTTCTGATTTGTAAGATTTTTTTAAAATGTAATTATTTGGAAACTAAGTAGCTTTTTAGAAAAGTATAATCTTATTTTTAAATTTTAAAAATAAAGTTTTTTGATTTTCCAAGTAGCCAGTTGTCTGCTCTGCTCTCCTTTTTCTGTATGTACCTATTTTCTTTTTTTCTCATGCCTTCTTCCTTGGCTAGATCTTCAGAGCAATGTTAAATGACCACAATGCATCTCAATCCATGTTGGTGCTACTAAAGTGTCACAGTTAAACATAATGTTGCTAATTCACTCAAACTGAAGACTTGCACTTGTTTACCTTGTGTTCTATATTAAAATACTATGTTTGGTGCATTGAATACCTTTTCTGCTTGAGGTAATCAAATTGGGCTCCCCCCCACACCCCTATTAAAGGGAAGACATACAAAAAGATTTTTCAAAATTCTTTTGCTTTCCTGGAATTAACATTGCACATCTATAATGCATTATTTTTTTTCTATGCTTCCCCTGTAGTACATAGCTACTATTCTATTTCTTTCTCTCTAGTTTATTTGTATTTTTATTTTTAAAAGCAGTCTTATATATGCAATGTGACTCATATTCATATTTTACATGAGGTTTCACTATGTTCCACTGTCCCATGTTACATTTTTTAGCTTTCCTTCTAGTAACATGCCTGTCTTTAGACTTTGCCTTTCAACCACTGTTATTCCCATATAATAGCTCTGCTAGTCACAAATATCATGATGTGCTCTCACCATTTCCATTCCTTTCCAAAGATTTACAAACAACCTTTTAACCAATTCTGTACAGATTAACCATCAGCTTTCCATTCTCTACCCTCATTCTATTTTCTGTTGAACTATATTCTAATTATTAATTCCATGAATTTACATAATATATTTAGTTCATAATAGCACAATCATTCAGTATTTATCCTTTTGTTTCTGGCTTGCTTCACTCAACATAATGTCCTCCAGGTTCATCCATGTTGTCATAAGCTTCACAACTTCATTTCTTCTTACTGCAGCATAATATTCCACCCTGTGCACACACAACAATTTGTTTATCTGTTTATCAGTTGATGGACACCTGGGCTATTTCCAACTTTTGGCAATCGTGCATAATGCCGCTATGAAATTGGTGTGCAGATGTCTGTTCATGTCACTGCTCTCAGTTCTTCTGGGTATATACCTAGTAATGGTATTGTCAGGCTACATAACAAGTCTATATTCAACTTCCTTAGGAACTGTCAAACAGGCCTCCACAGCGGCTGTACCATTCTGCATTCCCTCCAACAGTGAATAAGCATTCCTATCTCTCCACATCCTCTCCAACATTTGCAGTTTTCTGGCTTTTTAATAATGGCTAGTCTAATAGGTGTGATATGATATCTCATTGTAGTTGTGATTTGCATTTCCCTAATCACTAGTGATGTTGAACATTTTTTCACATGTTTATCAGTTATATTTCTTCTTTGGAGTGTATTTTTTAGGTTATGAGATATTTTATTTATGGTTTTGTACATATATTCATGAGCGAGATTCGGTTGTAAGTTTTCTTTTGGTGCTACTTTATTCAAGTTTTGCATCAGTTTTATTCTAGTTTCATATAGTTAATTGAGAAGTTTACATTAGATTTTTATACTTTGAGATATCTTAAATAGCATTGGATACAATTCTTTCAAAGAACAATTTGGTTTGCAAACTTAATTTGGAGGAAATCTTTGACAACTTTTATCATTTTCTACCATGCAATGGTCTTTTTGCCTCTTCTACCATTTCTTGAATACATATATGTAATTTATATTTTATAGAAAAATCACTCATTTGTCAAACATCTATATGCTATTAAGTGTATCATTACATATTGAATTTCACTAGAATTGTTTCACTCATTCTTATTTTGCATACATAATATTATACATTTTTGTATATATTTTTGTCTTTTTCAGTGCTTCCAGAGTCATATCCATCTCCTTGCTCTTTTCTAAGAATCCAGTTTTGATTTAGCATTTTATTGTATTCATTTTAATTTATTATGTTTTATTTGTATTTTTGATAGATATTTTCTATGCCTTTTCTAGGAACTTTTCTTTCTTCTTTTCTTTGTTCCTAGAATTGAAAGTTTGGTTCATTAGCTTTTTAATATTAAGTAGTAAAATGTTTATGCGTATGAATTTTCCTGAGGATAACTTCGTGAGATAATCTTGAACTGTAGCAGTAGCTTGCTATCAATTTATTTTGAAATAATCTTTAGAGCTAATTTTTTTTTCTTCAAAGCTTAAAATTCAAAAATAAATGATTTGAGCTTTTTGGCTAACTTTTTGTTATATGATTTTAAATATATTAATTATTTTTTATAACAAGTATTAAGTGGGTATTTTATCATATGTTGTTTAGTTTTAAATACTTGGTTTGTTTACATTATAATTAGTCAGTTGTAACTTGTAGAATTGCTACTCTTAGGGTTAATGAGATCCTCTCTTCACTTTTTTCCCTACTGGATTTAATCTGTCTATGTAAATTATTCCATGGACATCAAAAGAAGTATTTTCTATTTGATGTGCACCTACTAATGAAAGATTAAGTCCTCCACATCCTTTGCTTTATTTTGTCTTCTCAATGTGTCAAAGACAAATTTGCCTTTGGGACTTTATTAGTCAGCCAAAGGGGTGCTGATGCAAAATACCAGAAATCTGTTGGCTTTTATAAAGGGTATTTATTTGGGGTAGAAGCTTACAGTTACCAGCCCATAAAGCATAAGTTACTTCCCTCACCAAAGTCTGTTGCCATGTGTTGGAGAAAGATGGCTGCTAACATCTGCAAGGGCTTGACCTTCCTCTTCCTCTTAAGGTTCTGTGGTCCCAGCTTCTTCTAATATCAGCTGTAGGCCATCAGGCTCTCTAGGCTTTGTCTCTCTCCCCAGGACTCGATTCTCGAAGATCAGGCTTGCTTCTCTCCACAAGGTCAGCTATAGACTATCAGGCAAATGGCTCATCTCTCTTCCCAGGTCCTCTGCCATGTCTGTGGCACCGTCTCTATTCCTCTGTGTTCTTCTCCTGTGTGTTTACTTCCTGGGTCCCAGCTCAAAACTCCAACTAACTCCTCTGCTCTGCGGTGTAGCTTTCTCTCTGAGTCCCTACCCACCAAGGGGGCGGGGACTCAAAATCCTACTGACATGGCCCAATCAAAGCCTTAATCATTATTTAATCAGGTAAAATTGAAACCTCTGAATCCAATACTATCTAATGTGTAAACAGGCCAGTTTACAAACATAATCCAATATCTGTTTTTGGAATTCACAAATAATACCAAACTACTACAGGGACTCACATTATTACATGGTATTGCCAATTTCTCCTTGGGTTTTTAACAGTTTTTCCTTGCATATTGTCCAAGGATTTAATATTCAGTTCATGAATGCTCCATCTTCACTGTGGATTCTTCCTTTTAAAATATAAAATAACACTCTTGGTACCATTTTATGTGCTTGCCCTTGCATTCCCTTTTGTCTGTAACTAAGTTTGCTGCATCTCCTATTTGCATTTTCATTTATCTGATCTATTGCCCTTCCCTTCTGTAGTTTCTGTTTTAGGGCTATCTCTTTGCAAATTCTTTATATTCTAATTTGTTTCTGTGTTTTGACCCTACCTAAGATTTTACTCTTAATTAATTTACATTTATTTTTATAGCCGATATCTTTTGGCTTACTTCAGTTCTCTTATAATCCCTTGCTATCTTTTTTCTTTTCTTCTCTTTCTTCAACTTTGTTTTTCCCTAAGTGAATTTGAAGTTGTTGTTTTCATGGGTAAATTTAAAGTGTGCTAAGTCATTCTATTCAATTAAATAAAAATCAATTTTATCCACTCAGTGGGTAAATGCCATGGGCTGGGAATGTGAAAACAGCTTGGATTATTCTTTCTAGAAGCTCCATTATCATCTGCTATAGTCTCTACCAATGGCCCTTGCATTATCAAGGGGAAGATTTTTCACCATGACTCGACTGTTTCTTTTAATTTTCATTTACTCTATTCTGTCTTGTATGAACCAGGTGGTAAAATTTCATTATTATTTTAATCTCTTATTTTGAAAAATGTTAAACCTACACAACATTTGCAAATATGGTTCAATGGACATCCACATACTCTATGCCTACATTAGGCAAATGGCATCATCTTCCACATTTGTTATGTGCATCTGTGTGTGTGCCTGTGTGTATGTGGAATCATTTGATAATGAGTGGAATTATAATGACCTCTCACCCCTAAATACTTTATTTAATTTCCTAAGAACAAGGACATTCTATTCTATGACCATACAACAATGATCAAATAATGGAGTTTTAGTATTGATAGATTATTGCCTAATATACAGCACATATTTGGATGTTGCTAATTGTCCTAATCATACCCTTCAGAGTAAAATAACATTTTTAAAAAATTTCTTCTGGTAGGCACCCAGTGAGCCAACTGATTGAAGCGATCATCAATATTTGGACAAAACCATATCATGTGCCTCTTGCTATGATGTACTGAGAAGGGCACAGCACTTCGGTGGTAACCTGCCAAAAATGCATAACCTGAAACTAATTATGAGGACACATCTGACAAACTCAAACTGAGTGAAATACTACAAAATAACTGGCCTGCATTTTTCAAAAATGTCAAGGTCAAGAAACACAGAGAAAAGAGTAAGGAACTAATCCCGATTAAAAGAGTAGTAAAGGATCAAACCGTTGAGTGCAATAACCCCAGATGGACTGGGGTAGAGTGCATCGCTCTAAAGCAGGGGTCAGCAGCCTTTTTTCTGTGAGAGCAAGGTGGTAAGTATTTCACGCTGTTATGGAGCATAATGTCTCTGTTGCAACTGCTCAGCCCTGTGGTGGTTGTGCAAAGGCAGTCACAGACAAGGAAGCAACAAATGGGCATGGCTCCCTTCCGATAAAACTTTATGAAAACAGGCAGCGGGTTGGATTTGGGGCAGCCTGGATGCAAACTCCTGCTCTAGGGGACATTGCTGGGATGATTGACGAAATTTTAATATGGAGAGAGAATTCGATAATGGTTTTATTCTTTTTATCAATGTTGAATTGCCTGATTTTGGAAATGGTTGTTATGTAGTAAGAGAATGTCCTCGTCCTTAACATACATACACACACACACACACACACACAGAGGGAAATTTAGATAGAGAGCCAGAGAGCTAGATAGAGCTTATCTATATCTATACAGACACATCTATATGACTATATTTTCTGTTTCAGACCCTAATGCTTTGTCTTGTTTTTCATTCATTCTTCTTTAACCTGGAATGGTCTCTCCTCTTTTCTGGTAGAATACCCTTCAGTTGGTATTTGTTCCATGATTAGATTCTTGCTGTGCATTTTGGGTAGGACTACTAGAAAAGAGATATTCTGCCTCCTTCAGTGCATCACACCAGGAGGCACATGATGTCAGTTTAAACCATTATTGATGAGGTGAACATTGATTAGTCGGTAATGGTGGAGTTTTCCAGATTTCTCCACTGTAGAGATGACTTGCTCATTATTCTTAATATATTATTTTCCAATGTATTCAAACAACCTTCTTAGTGAGATCTGATACCTTCTTCTGTTCTTAGGAGCCCTCTCTTTTGCATTTTATACCCTTACAAAAAGAACTCTCTGCAATGTGGAGGTGACCTTCCACCTCAATAAATCCTTGTGCAATCAAGATCCTCTTGTAAGAGCTGGCATTTGCTTCTGCCACATTAAAAATCCTCTCCATTACATTTGTACAGAACAGAGCGGCGCAGAGGCTGGGCTCTTAATGCTGGGTGTGGGCCCCTTGCAGAGGTTTAAGAACACACTCTTCTATTTAAAGATTATTGTGCGAATACCAAGTAACCACCACAGCTGGGCTAGGGGGACGCCTTCGATTCACAGGCCTTTCAAGGTGACTGTGATCTGTATTACTGTAGTGCAAAGATTTTATTAAAAGTTATACATTATTACAACCCAGATTTTTAAAAAATATGAATATGTTATTCAAGATATTGGTGTGCCAGCTACACAGCTCATTATGAGTTCAGAAATACCCATTTCAAGGTTTTGATGTTTCAAATGATCTTTAGAACTGAGAAAGGAACAGATTTTGTAATGAAAATGGGCCACCACAATAGTCACCTTGGTTTTAGCTGCACAACCCAAGGGGCACAGACCAGGAAGTGGGGACCCCCAGGGACTTTGATTAGTGTAGACCTCACATTGGGCACTTGCACATCTGTCACCAGATCTATGTTTGAGGGCAAAGCCATATGTTAATAACAGGGTATCCGCAGTGCCTGGTACAGTGATGGACACATGACTGGTTATGTTGAAGTGAATACAGGAGAAGACAAAAAAGGAGAAAGAGCAGAAGCTTTGAATGCAAACAGCAGTGGGTCCATAGTGCAGACGCATGCAACATGAGCTGCTCACCTGTGATGGAAAATGCCAAGCACCTTACAAAGCCAGGGGATTAAGAGAATTTTCTAGCTTGACACTTTGGAGCTGAACTAGGAAATCATCTGGGGTTTCTTCACCCTGATGAATGCGGCCACGTAGTGCATGTTGGCTCTGAAAACAAATATACCCAGAAGAGTGAAAGGTAGGCAAGTGTTGAAAGAGTAAACTCAGAAGCCACTGTCCTCCCAATTATCTTCGGAAGAGATAAAGATTTATTGAAGGATGTTTGTTCAGGATGAGCAATGGTTTTCTGTCCAGCTCTGGGTACCAAGCAGAAAATTTTCATTTTATATGGTGAGCGGAGGACATGGATTTATCTCTCTTTTCAGAGGCTATGCTTGACTAGAGGCACAGAGAGTGAGCTCACCTGACTTAGGCTCTTCCATCACGAGCGTCCTAGGAAGGGATTCATAAATAAATTCGCCTGAGGAAAACCTCCAACAGTGCATTTGCTTCCTGCAGGATGTTCTGATGGGCAGTCCTCTCAGTGGCTTGAGTCAGCACAACAGACTTGGGCAGAAATGAATGTGGCAGGAATGGGGAAGCGGTGCTTAGTGACTGAGATGGAGGGGGCTGAGCATTTCACCTGGGATGCCTGCAGCCAGTCCTGCATGAGCTAGAGCTTCAGGTTGGAGCTGAGTTGTGAGACAGAGAGAGAATTAAGCATAGCTCTTCCTTTTGCTCACATTGACCAGATATGCATTGAGTGGCTTTCATTCCAAAAGCATGGCTGATTCCCCAAATCCCCACTCCATTTCCTCCAGCCCACAGAATTCCAACCCAAGTTTGGGCAGCAATCCCCACTTTGTGTTTGAGGAGAGTCAGGGACTTTTGGCACGAACAGGTGGAGGAAAGTAGAATAGACTGTGGGGGATCCCTGCTCCACAGAGCCTGTCCTGCTTCCCCATTTCTGTCCATCCTTGCACATTACCTCTCCATTCCTCAGAGACCCCATGACACGATGCAAGCTGCCCTGAGCAGCCACAGCTGTTTTCCCTGTTTATGAGCTACTTCAACCCACTTTTCCATCTGAGTTAACAAGACCAAAAGAGGGGAAGCAATTTGACCTTGACCCCAGTGAGCCTGTGACAGTCCACATTTAGAGGAGAACTCACCTCTCCCCTCCCAGGGCTGCTCATGATAGCATTTAGATATGATCTAGATTATACCCATTTAAGCACTAGATGGATGTTTGCCAACCAATGCTGCCTGAAGAGTCCCTCACCCCTCCTAAGCCAAACACCATCAATCCTTCAATCAATCAGGCAAGCAAACTATCAATCAACCTACATTTGCAAGTTAGCAAGAAAAAAATTTACTAAGGGCATTCTGGGCCCCTGATCACT